>JASFAT010001732.1:470000-644150 GCA_031353405.1 Baronia brevicornis | reverse complement strand
AATACCATCAACTTTCTTTTCCAGGAGGTTAGCCTCCAAATAATCTATAATTATTATTACGCTTGAACAACTGAAATAAAAATAATGTTCAATTTTAAAAGTATTTAAGATTTAAATTTAAGGTACTTATTAGTCGATTGTGATACCAGTTTAAAAAGAAACAAATAAAAATATAATTAACACTTCATATACAATTTTTAAGGTACTGTAAAGACTTTTTTTGTGTTATCAGAAGTTCAAAATAACTTAATATTAGGCAAATTTCACAATTGTCGGCTAATTTTGGTTGTATAATGATCTACATATGCTGAATTGCTGAAACCCTTGTAGGAAAACATTAGCTAAATAATAATAATATATAACTATGAAAGTTTCCATTTTTTAATATTACGTACAACATTTTTTATACACATTATACAAGTCATATATTTTTGTACATTTAATCTAACTTTAATCTTTAGCAAATAGCTAAAGATTAAAACAAAGCGTTCAATTTGCGTATCTTGCCTTGTCCCACATATGGATGTCAAACTTGGGTGTTGACTCAGAAACATCTTAAACTGAGAACGTGTCATAGGGGAGTTGAAAGAAGTATGTAAGGTTTGACGCTAAGAGACCGCAAAAGAACAGAAGCTATTAGATCAAATAACTTCTGCTCTCAAAGGTGGAAGATATACTAAAAATATAAGTCAGTTAAAATGGCAATAGATAGAATATATGACAAGAGACAGTATGATAAAATGGTCAAAATTTATAAAAGATTGGCAACCACGTGATGTAAAAGAAAGAGAGGCTTAACATATAAGAGTATTTGACATCGAGGTTATTACCTGTACCCAGAAAGGCATATAATACAGAAGAATGGAAACAGCTGGACGAGGCCTATCTATCGCAGGACATGGTGAATACTAAACCGCGTAGTCCGATATATTAATATCACTTAATTATATATAATATTATTTATAATTACAATATTTGTAGGTTAAAAAAAGTTTTTTAGTCAGCAATAAAGACTTAAAAATAAAAAAGGTTAGGTTATAATAATAATAATAATCTTTATTTCAGACATTTTTTTTTGGTCCATACATTTTAACATGTTTGTGTTTGTAATTATGTACACCTTAAAATTATGTTAGTAGTAAATCATTTACATTGAAACTGATTTAGCTGTATCATAAGGCACAAGTTGAATCTAGCAACAACGGTTTTCATTATAGACTTGGAGCTATCCCGTATTCTGTGAAGCAACGAGGCTGTTCGTTTTTGCGAAATGGCCCAAAAGCCATCGGTGCGAGCTGATAATGAGGCTGTCAGAGCAAACACTAAAATAAATAAAGTGGAAAATGTTATGAAAATTTCGCAACTGGTCTTATCCGCAAATCTTAATCCTATAACTTGCATTGCACTAAAACTTCGATAAATCATATATCTACGTCATATATCAGTTATAAGACTAAATTATATTAAAAAAATGATATAAAAAAATTTGACACCATAAGATTTCTAAAAGATTTACTTTGCGACGTTTTGACCAAAATACGAGTACGTTCTCTTGCCAATGACACCTTTTATCAGTTTACCTTTCATTATTTTGAGCTCTCAGTAAGGAAGTACCCTGCATATGACTCATATATTCCATACCTTTAAACTCACATGTTCAAAAACTTATCCATTTCTAGTAAGTCCACTGACTTCAACTCTAGATAAAGATAGATGAATATATACAATACATAGATAGATAAACGTTTATTTATTTTGCAGACACAAAAATATTTTGTTGCAAATAAAGAATTATTTTTTAAAAAAACCTTATAGCTTACAAACTACAATTATATACTTTTATAATTAAATGCCATGGATTATTCCAAATTTCCACTCAGCGAGAAAAAACAGATTTGCTGTCAATCATCACACAATACTTATGAAAATAAAACGTAAGATAACCTGTGAAATTAAAACTTTTATTTTTAATAACACATGATTCTAGTTAAATAATCTTGACTCCATTACTTTGTAAGTTTCTAGAAAACGCCAGGTAACTTAAAGCAAGAAATAAGTATTTTGATAATGACATTAGTGGATAGCTTTTATTACACTGCTGCTTTCGAGGAACCAGGATCCGATTGACTTTTCTAGTAATACAAAGTTATTTAGACCATACTCAACTAGTATATTTCAGTAGATGTAATTCTGATCAACTTTCAAAAACTTGTCATCAAAATTCCTTTGAAATGACGTATTCGTTGAGATTGTTGTGAAGCTAGTCCAAATATTGACGTCATCTTTCTCACGGATAATCATAAGGTCATTTTATCGTGTAATCTGATTGTAATCTCCCGTCCACACAGTGTCTGAAAGTAGCTCAGACCTTAAAGGGGCAGTCCGTTTAGTGGATTGGTAGGAAGAATACGCCACACTTTTTCCAAAAACAAAAGTATACCATTTACGATGATCATTTGTTAATCAGATAGATAGATGCTATATAAATTCTTCCATGTGAAATTAATTTTTTTTTCTATTCACTGTACATTTATATCTCATTTATACTTTATTCACACTTTATAAATATTATTTACTTGCGCAAGGAAAGGCGATATGTTACATCCGACACGTCAGTCGATCTTTATTTTTACCGTAGGGGTAGGCAAAGACCACAGATCTCCATCCGCTCCATCCCGGCACACCTTACTTGCTTCCTCCACACTCATCCATCTTTTCATCCATTCTTCCCCTCACATTCATCGTAGCGAAACGGCTCTCCGTTAGTCGCTTCCCAGTCGAGTCAGGAGATGACGAGTGGCTAACCACGTCGCTGTCATTTTTAACAAATTACGTTTATTATAATTCGTCATAGTGAATCTCACGAGCCGCAAGGGAGGTTGGAGGTCAGCTCCAGTAAAGCCCCGCATGCTGAGGTAAGGCACTATAGTACCCGGGGATGCCCGATCCCGGAACGGTCGGTAAAAATAAGTAATTATATATTTAATAGATTAATGATGCATTTATCAATGTGTCACTACAGTACGCTATAGTACGTATGTATTTGTATAACAAAATATTTTTAAAGGCACGTTAAGTCTGCAAAACTTCATTGTGTCCTCGGAATGATTATTTGTTTTATATTTTTTTACGCTTATTTTTTCTTCAATCCTTGTTATTAATGGCATTGTCAGCCTTGAGTCCTTTGCCGTCTCATCGCAAGATTTTGCCAAAAAAAGGCCTGCAAGTTACGCAACGGGGATACAACAGGGATGACGAAAGTTGGTGATGAAAGTGAAAAGCAATCTTAAAACCCCACTACAACGATGGAAGAAGCATTACGAAAGCAAGAGAAACAACTAGACGTAGTGTGGTATTTAGAAGGCAACCTTACATGTATGAAAGCGTATGTACGCTTTGCAGTTGCCCCTAACAGGTTTTTATCATTATTATAAAAAAATAATCTTTTTCAAGTATGATTCATAATAATGTTTTGACATAAAAATTATATGATAAATGTAAATAAACCTATAATGTAAACAAGGACTTTTGATTGTAATTTGCAACATTGATATTGTTTTCATTTTATATTCAAAACTTTACACCAATAACCGTTATGTTGTGTAATCTATTGTTTTTATACATTAAAATTAAATGTACATACATATACAACGTTTCCCATAGGCTCATTTGTTCTTATAATACTAACATTTAACACATAATTATACCATTGACGCTTTTAAGTCAGTCGTCGCTAGTTCAATTCCCACATCGGCATAAATATGTATGGCCTACAAGCATTCAAATTCCAATTCTGGGTGCCGCGCCAATTCTTCTTGGACAAGTGTTTTGGATTAATGTTCGTTCCTCTAGAAATTCGACTAGCAGCGAAATGTATTCTGTTGGCAAAAAAAATATATTTTTGGAATAATATAATATATTTTTGGACTTTTATTAGAAACGACTGTATCAGTTTTAACAAAAAAATTGCGATAAGAGAGTGCATATTACCACTAGGGGACCGATACGGCCGTAGAAGTCCACTGCTGGACAACTAGTTGAGGGTTGCTGAAAGTTACTTATTGAGTGGTTGCTATCTGTTGCAGTTATTACCACGTTTGACAGGTGGATTGGGGCCCCTATATTGATATTAGTTACTCAGCTAGACGCTGCTGCTCATATACTTGTATTATTACTCAGCTAGACGGTACTGCTCATGAAGTTGTATTATTAATCAGCTAGATGCTACTGCCTATATACTTATATTATTACTTAGCTAGACGCTGCTGCTCAAGTACTTTTATTATACTCAGCTAAACGGTACTGCTAATGTAGTTATATTATTACTCAATTAGACGCTGCTGTTAATAGTAGCTTACATAATCGATTTTTAAGTAATACCCTGGGTAGAAGGAAGGAAATAGGGTGCTCCAAATGAGTCCACCTTCAGACACATGGGTATCCAGTACTGAATGTATATTAAGGAGAGTAGATGACACAAAACCTCGTGGCCGAAGACCGGCGCGATCGGTAGAACGCATAACCAACTCCCTACAGATCCCCATGCAGGAAGCTCTATGAGCAAGTCATGTGAAAGGGACGAAAAACTGCTAATTCACACCAAGAGAGCACCACCTACCATTGCGGGTCACGATACTTAAGACCGAGGGAACAACTGATAAGATTGTATACCCAGAACCACATAGTACCATCATTCTAGAAAACCGCCTCTTTAAAGGAAATAAATAAAAAATCCATAACCATTCAGTTTAAACCTTTACAGGTAAAAAATAGGAATTACCTTGCGCATATCTTTAAAAATTATTCAGTTCAATTTGTTTACTAATATCCGTAAAATAAATACAGCAAAAATATACTTCCTGAACCCACACTAACTTTCTTTCCTGTTGTTGTCGTACGTCGAATTGCCGTTTAATACATTTGTTTATGTTGCATAAATGACAATTTGTGCGTTCGTTTTCCGCGACAGTAAACCATATGAAATACGCAACGTATAACACTACTAAGATGTGAGTGTCACGTTTACCAGTAATATACGTCATTATATAACGCATTCTTCTAATACCGCATTATATGACGGGACAAGGACGGGAATATATCATGTATATAACATGATGATGTCTCACACTTCGACTTCGTTGACCCCATTATTGTTTAATTGTTTATGGAAATGACTACTACCTAAATCATCATTAGTACTAAATATTGCGCTGTTGGACATTGGCCTAATTTATATTTGTGGGTTGTTGCCATAATCCCCACACTTCACGGGCAGGTTGGGGATTACGAACTGGGTTTTTTACTCAGGTATAAACTGCCCTATCTACTGTAGTAATACATTGATAAATAAAAAAGAAATAAATAGTTTTATATTAAAACAAAAGCATTAGTTCGACTGACGTCTTTTGGATAGATATGTCGCCCGTCTAGCATAAGTAATTGAAATTAAACATATTGAGATATAAAATGTAATGTGACTAAAGTATGAATAAGATATTATATAAATGTATAATGAATAGAAAAATAAATTAATTTAACTTGGAAGAATTTCAATTACATTGGGAGGTGAAACCCCCTTAAGATCCCGGGTTTCGTCGTAAGTAAAACGGCAGGCACAGTATTTGCTCCCATATTCGCCTTCTACGATACCTAAAAGAATATTTCTATTTATGAACAAAAGTTAATTTATGTTTGTTACAGAATTTTCGGAAATTCGTCCCCTAAAAGGGTTATAAAGGATGAAATTTGTATGGAATTTCGTCATTTCGTAGGCCCTTTAGGAAGGAATTTCCCACGTTGATAGTCGTTTTATAAAATACTCGAAATAAAATACCTTTATCATATTAAACAATGGCAGTACTTGGTTTAACCTTAACGTATTACATTTATATCTTATTATTTGAGGAAGTCATAAGGTTTCAACGCATTGCGATATCATTAACCATTAAAGTACTTTACATAAATATAAAGTTTCTATATACATTAATTTTAATTTAATATTAAAGTATTCGGTCTCGTAAGTGTCGGAAATTAAAAAACGAGGGAATTTAAATATTTATTAGAGTAAATCAAATGGGAAGATTACCACATGATAATCTCAGCCTAAGATGAACACCTGTACAGGGGCACTACAGAGGCAGTATCTACCTTTAAGAAAAATTTAGAACAATGAAAGGTAAAAAAAGGACTTCTGACCTCAGTCATCACCGCAAGAAGCGAAAAAGCAAGTCTGATATGTTACAGTCATTCTTTTCTAATAGTTTTTAACTTCTACTCTGGTTAGTAGATTGTGAATTCTATAAGTACATTAGGTTTATTAGGCTTAGGTTATTAGGTTAAGGTGTTATAAAGTCTTATATAAATAAAAGTAAAATATTATTAAGTTTATTAATGGAATCAGGCGTTACTTTGCGGAAATCCATCACTATCCTTTTCGGTTGTCTACCGTAGAGTCTACTATACCTGAAGATACCTCGTGTTGGGGCGAAACACGTGTCGTTTACAAGATGGAAAAGTGATGTGTGTTTGGTGTTGTGTGTAGTGGTTGGTGAGTGGAGAGTTTATGGCCGATTTTCGGTAAGTTTTTGGTTTAAGTTCCAAATAAATCCACTAAACCCAACGAAAAACACACATTATTAATTTTCTGTTATTGTTTTGCTTGTCGTGGATCTTAGCTAAGTAAAACTTTTGAAACATATTATTGAGTTTATCTATAGCCTTATTAATTTTGAATAAAATAAGTTTCTAGTTTCAACCGAGTTTTGAAATTAATAATATAATTATTCTTCATACTAAACCAAGTGGTCACTAAATTTCGCACAAAGATTATCTTGTCATTAAAATCTACAATTAAATAATAATCAAGGTGATAATTAAGCTATAAACGATATATTCTTATTACTCTTTACACAATACAATGACAATTATTCATTCAAATATATGTGTTTATTAGATAATTGCAAAAGTGACTTAACTAGGGAGTATTCAGATATAAGGCGCAGATCCTAGCACGGCGAAACAATGACCTGACTAACCTGAATTTAAAAGTTTTAACGAATTTATAGACGAGAAACTTTATACAAACTCGACTAATTATTAACAATTAAATTCTCGATTACGGAACACCAGACAATTTGCACATATCTCAATTGATTAGTCAAGCGATATAATACAATAGTACATATATATCAATTATTTCAGAATATCATTAGCATAATTACTATTGAGTACGATACAAAGATATTACACGCATTAATGACAAGACGTTTACATTTTAAGGACGTAAGAGAATGTTTTTTTTTTACGGGATAGAGAGGCAAACGAGCAAGCGAATCAACTGATGTAAAGCAATTGATGCCGCCCATAGACCTCCCCAACACCGGAATGCATGAATCAACCAGCTCCACCGAGTAAGTACCACACCCATTCAGAATATTGGTATTAAGTAATAGAAATTTTCGCTGATACCGCGTTTCATACAGTGTGTATCAGGAAGATCAACTCTCTTACCTTTCTTTACTTTTATCACTACCCATTATTTATATTTATACTCTACAGCAGGCAAGACAATTGTATTAACAAGAGTACTGTCGAACCTTTTTCTGCCTTTTTATGACAGGCACCTATCATGAAATATTTTTATGACAGATGGACAAAGGAGTTACAGAATTTATGCTGGCGTCAACCCTTGACAGCTATAGGTTATCCTGTCAGAATATTGCGATTTATACGTGCAACACCATTCATGTGGTTTTTCTCCTAGGTGTTTTGACACTCAGCGATGAGCGCTATATATATATATATATATATATATATATATATATATATATATATATATATATATATATATATATATATATATATATGTATACTATATATATATATATATATAAAGAAACAAATCATAATGGTCGTATCTTTGGCAACCGTGGTTGCCATGATTGCTTAAAAGAAGCAATGATGACAGTGATTGTATCGTGGATTAAAAAAAACTAAATAAGAAAAGAGGATTGGGTAAATATATGATAAAGGAAGATAGGTATTTGAATATTAATATTATCAATTAATCAATACGGCTGTAACAATCCACTGATAAACATTAACCTCCCTGAAAATTAAATAACCCTGTTGTTATTATTCCTACGCTTGACAGACAAATTAGGAATCGTAAATTGTTTTTTTTAATTTCAGATAAAATGTGCTGCCATCTTCTGGTATTTGTTTCCATAATGGCTTCATACAACTTTATTTTTCATACGAAAAAGAAGCGGCTGTTTTATATGCCGGGAAAATAATATTAAAATAAATTCAAAATAAACAAATAAGTATGAATTCTGAAAATGTACAAATTTTTCACATACAGTTTTCCGTATTTACGTGTTGTGAATATATTTAAGGAGAAAAAGGGTCGCAATAAATATAAATGCGTTATTTAAACGAGGCTTCAGCATCTGTCCTTCGTAAGGGAGTACAAAATTTAGCATTTGGGTATCCTTTTCCAACTATGAGCATTATATCATACGTTTAAGATTATATATATTTAATATACACACATATGTAACATGAACTACACCTCAATAAGTTCAATTCAAGTATTTGTTTATGGTAAGTATCAGTGAATGCTGCTAGTGTCAAGTCAGTTATACACGCAGAATAAAAGGAAGAAAATGGTTACGTTCAAAAAGTACTAGTGACCTAAAAATATTATAACAAACAAATAAATGAAACACTGCAATACGTTGAATAATTTTCCAATACTAGCCCCTGATATTAATAATAGCAAAAATAGTTTTATGCTTAACTAAATAATATGTAAAGGCGTTTTTTTGTATCAACACAAAAAAAAAGTAGTAATTGCAAAATGAAATTAACAACTAGAGCCAAAAAACTTTTAAGATTTCTAAAAAAATTGCATCTGATCACTCAAAAACAATCGAAAAAAATCAAAAACAATTTTAACGCTGTACAAAATTGTCTATTGGTCGTAGGCTGTGAGAACTCAGACCATTAGAAGCAGTATTTATTTTTGTTTCATTATGCAGCATCTGATGATAATATAGATGATGGTAGCATTCTACTTTTACCGCGTTTCGTATGGTGAGTTCAGATATCCGGAGGCCCAACTCTTTTCCTCTACCTTTATTTCCTTCTTCCCCTCTCATTATTCACATCCTTACCCTAAAACAACGCACTTCCAGGAGTCATAGTAATGCAGATGTATATGGGCTGTAGTGGTTGCTTACCATCAGGTGACACGTTTGCTCATTTGCTTATCTCATCAATAAATAAGACCTCTCTGCGTGACGTTGATTGTTTTTCATCAGTTCCTGTCTCCATGGTCCAAATATTATTGTCTAAATCATAGTGTAGGATGTTGAATTTTTAAAAATTCATTCTTTTAACTAAGAAGATGGAACGAAAATTAAAAAAATATCTGTCTTCAATGAAAGACGGAGAGATTTGCTTGTGCCGTACTAAATATGCACACAAAATTACTCTCACATAGTATGTGTTTCATGTGCTATGATTCTCTTTGTAAATTTACATGTATAACAAGGCACTTAACATATCGTTTCCAAATTCAAACCAATTCCAAATTTAAACCACTATTATACAAATTGGTAAATGTTTAGCAAACGAAATGTGAAAATTATTTTACTTACCTACTAGCTACGCAGTGATGTACCTATGCAATTACTTGAATCATATGCATCTTGTAAACGAAGCAAGATATATGAAAATCAGTGGCGTAGCGAGCTTAACTCGCGCCCGGGGCACAATAACTTTTTAACGCCCCCCCCATTCGAAACCCATATAATGTTATATGTAAAATATACTCGCAAATTAATATATAAATATCCCAAATTAATAAATCATTTTAAAATAATAAGCGTAAGCTACATTGCGTTTAAGAAATAAAAATAAAAAGTGTTCTGAAAGAAAGAATGTTTGTACTTTATACACTGCAAATATTTATTATAACATATTATTTTATGAGACAAATCACGAAAGGAGATAATTTATGTAGCCGCTCAGCGTAGATGCCATAAGGAAATGCTCACAGACAGGTCGAGTCAGCCCTGCCAGTAGATAAGACGTGCCATTTCTATTACGAATATATTATTACAGTTTGATTTAGACTATTAGTGTTCCTTTTTTTTTACTTTTTATTTACGAATTAACATTTATTATATTACACTGGCACGAAATTTAAAATATATTTTTCAAAAATCAATTAATAAAAATAAAAATTATCCAGTAATTTTTTTTTGTTTTGTGGACCATTTGGCGCCCCTTTGTGAGTAGCGCCCGGGGCATGATGCCCCCCTTACCCCCACTCGCTACACCACTGATGAAAATACATGTTGATACAGATTGAATGCTACTGCGACTAAAAAAGAACTCATAAGGGAACCCATAAGTTGGATAGATTAGATCAGCTGGGGGCGGTCTCGTGCAAAAGTGTACAAGAATGACAGCGAACAGAGAAAAGTGGAAAAGCATCGTGGGTTAAATGACATTTGCCCGTCTACAATTAACTAAATAAAGATTACCTGTCTGTCAAGAGGTACGAATACGAAGAAAACAAGAACAGCGTGTTGTTGATTTACAAGCAACAACTGTTGCACGTACGTCTTAAGCCAAACACAAAAAAAAAACACACAAAAAACTATAAATTATACTCAGGTAGTGTATAATTTATAGTTTTTTTTGTGTTTGGGTGAGAGAGGTGAAAGGAAGAAGAGAGAAAAGAAGAAGGAAGAGAGAGGTGGAAGGATGGATGAAAAGTAATTGATGATGAAACACGCTACAGACGAATACTTTATCAAGAATGGCATATTATTTGTCTGTACCATGAATGTGTCGGCTCTCCGTGGGAGTACCACACTCCCGCAGAAAACCGGCGTCTGAGTGGTAGCTTACCTACTGCGCTTCGTACGGTGAACGGCCTGAGTTCCGGAGGTCCAATACCCCCACCCTCCCACTCCCACTCCCATAATGTCACTTTCTTTTAAGGTCCGCAACGCTTCCGCACTGCCTATGGCGCTTCGAATGTCTATGGGCGGCGTTGATTGCTTTCCTTGAGGTGACACGCCTGCTCGTTTGCCTTCCTATCCCATAAAAAAAAGATGGATGAATGTGGAAGAAGCAAAGGAAGGTTTGCCGAGATTGTAGCGGATGGAGTTCTCTGGTCTCTGCCTACCCCTACGGGAAACAGGCGTGACGATATGTATGTATGTATGTTTAAGATTAATGTGAGTGTATAATTAAAATAAATAAATTCGGTTTATCTATATTCCCGCATACTTTTATTATTATATTTAAATACCTTCCATTATTTCCCTCAATTCTGAGAATCCTGACCCGCAATGGAAGAGGCGTTATGTTCGTCTAAATTAGTTGCTGCCAGTCGCCTCTCTCGCGTGTCACTTACATTGTTTTTATTATATTATGTCACTTACATTGTTGTTATTATATTATTTGTCTCCCTAGTATAATAAAATGATGCGATCTAGGTTTTCAGACTATTTTCTAACGATATGGTCAAAGTATCTTAAGACGTAATGAGTGACCTAGTAAGACAGTGTACATAAAAGATATGTAAATACATAAATTAGTAGATACCTTCCAAGATTTTTTCTTTAAATGAGAAAAGGTTTGCAGGTTTACTTTGCCATGTTTGAAGATGCCGCAATGAGTAGAATGATTTGTTATTTTTAGTTTTTGTTAAAATCATAAAAATAATGAAATTATCGATATAATTCGAATCGAATAATGAATAATCGAGCCAAAAACCTTTGATTCCGAAAGCGAAGAAATCGCTAATGCCCCATTTGAGTTTGTGTTAAACATTATCGATATTAAACAGCCTTAACTAAAGCAATAACAAATTTGTAATAGCTAATTCTAAAAGTCTGGCCACATTAAGGCACACAAATATCTCCAAAATAGTATTTTGCGTAACACTATAAAGGCAGTTACAACGCTCTTCTAAATAATTGTTAAAATAACTATATCGCATACGAAGGAAGAGAACCCTTTATTGTATTGTACACTAGCCTAATACATGTTATCTTTATTCTCCATTAATGTATACCCTGCTTGTTTAGGCAAGAAGATAATAAAATTATATTTTGTAATTTTCTAATGAACTTTTTAAAATTAAACAAAATATTTTGAAAAGTTATAGCATACGTAGAAAGTTGTATAACAAACATTATTATTTTGACTATGTATTGATTAAAAAAACACTCTGTATATAATGATATTCTCTAGATCAGTGGTTCCCTCGAGCCACGGACAGGTTGTAGGCCGACGTAATTGTGCGACTTTCCATCGACGGGAGATTAACGTGTGATGAACGGAAGTGACGTTGTAGACCTAATGGAAAGAAGGTCTGGATCGTAGATGTTGATGCTGGTAGCCTGTTAGGCTTTTACAGCTTTATCGTATACAGTACCCGAGGGCTAGGGGCCCTCGGGCAAGATGATGATTTGAAGGAAAGAAGGTGCGTATATAAAAAATATATATACAATCAACGTCCCCACCTCAGACGACAGCTGTAAAATTATTAGACGTTGAACGAATCGCGGCGATAAAAAACGTCTGTATCAGCGGTTCTCAACAACAATGTGGCGACAAATCGGTGGGTCGCAAGCCTCTGTCAAGTGTGTTGCGAGATTTACAAATACGATAATTGGATATATTTTTACTTTTTGTGTTTGTATAATATGTTATATTCTTACGCAATAAAAATACGTTTAATAGATAAATGATGTATAATTAAAGAAATATTTATATAACTATCTTCCCTTAACCAATCAAAAAATTGTCATGAAAGTATGTAAGGGTGTCGCAAATTAGTATTTTATTACGTCGCAGCATAAAAAAGGTTGAGAGCCACTGGACTACATAACAATATAGATGTTGGGGTAATGTGTATTACTCACGAATAACATCCGCATTGTTTGGCTCACATTATATAATAATCATAATAATAAAACACCCAATTAAAGTCTATGAAGTACACGTATTAACAGGCTTATCGTAGATTGTAAAATAAATTTAGACCGAAAATTAACAACTAGGGAGCAGTTCGAAGCATAGAAATTATAATTTATTCTCTGGGTAACTCTGTTTTATAATTAACATAACGGGATGACACTTTAGTATTATACAATTTTGTTGGCATGAGTATATACAATTATTTATTATATGTGGCTTTGACCACTACTGACTAACCTAGCAGTAGCAAGTATATATATATATATATATATATATATATATATATATATATATATATATATATATATATATATATATATATATATATATATATATATATATATATATATATATATATATATATATATATATATTTGCTACTGCTAGACTAGTCAGTAGTGGTAGTAGGTAGTAATATATGGGCTATGAAATAATGGCAAAAAATACTAGAATAATTCTATTCTCTATATCTTAATTAGGTAGTTTTCTTGAAATTGGAAACTTCAAAGAAATAAAATCGGATATATGATGCAAATAAGTATATTTCAAGTTATATTTACTTTGATACCGAAACGCCAACGTCTTTGTGGAATTCCTTTGACGAATCAGCTCCATTTGCATAGAAGTTGAGAAACTACAACACCAGTAGATGTCTGTCGAGAACCTCACGCGTTCTGCTTTGTTAACAGAAAACATACAAGTTTTTGAATTCGGAGCTACGAAGTGGTAATACTGCGTTTTACTGTAATATTAAATAACACACTTCTAACGATTTTATTTAAAGTATACAAAACCAATATGACGACCAATTGGCTCAGTGGCGGAGTCAATGGTCGCGAGTTCGATCCCCGCATCCGAATAAATATATGTATGGATATGCAAATATTTATTCCAAGTCTAATAACCTCACCAATCCGCATTGGACAAGCGAGGTGGGTTAACGTCTGTTCCTCCAGAAATGGAGCGGCCCGTGCTCAACAGTGGGACATATATGGGCTGTTAAAAAAAATACAAAAAGTTTTATTGAAGTCTATTTATACCCCGCCACAAGGCAAGGAATTTCACCCATTTATGAAGGAATGAACATGATCCGACTGCACTTATCCAAAGCAGATTGGTGGGATATTCAGAAAGAAGCCTTGCGAAAGCCGCTGCCGCTTTTATTAAACGATCCATAACCATAAACATTCCATCAGGAGTGAGATAACCCAAGAGATCCAACGAATCATCCTTCCTGCGCAGCGGCGGTAAAGATGACTGGCAAAAACTCCCTTGAACGGCTTTTGCGAGAGACCAAAACGCACGAGTCCCCCAGGGAAGGCGAAATTTCTCCAATGAAATTTAATTTTACTCTAGCGATTACTCTTTTGAAGGATCTGGAGGCAGAGTTATATTAAGTGCCGCTCTTCAGGACCCTTTTTGTGATTGCTTTAACTCAGGCCTGAAACGTCTCCTGCTTGTGACGTAATGCCATTTTACAAGGGTGATCAAACCAGGGCTTAGCCTAGGCCACCAATAGGCACCACAGAGCTTGGAATAAATAGATCCATACCCTGAAGCACCACATAAGCGACAACTACAGCTCTGGCGCGGGGATCCTCCTATGCGAAGCAAATTTGTCCCCATGGGTAGGACGCAAAATAGGTCCGCAATCCATCCCAATCTGCTGACTTGAAGTGCCACAATCAGCGGCAGCCCTCATATTGGGACCGTGATTTACGCGTGAGTGGCACCCTGCTCCAAATCAAGCAATAGTCTGGAGAGCCAAGAGTCATCAACTATAACTTGATACCTATCGGGATCTGGAGAGGTCAGTAGAAAATCCAACAGGGAGAGCTTGTTATCTTCCACATCTGGTATTCGCATGGGCGTTGAGACTAGTTGTGTAGGACCATAGGCCAGAGCAAAATACAATTAATAGA
This sequence comes from Baronia brevicornis, assembly GCA_031353405.1. Lineage (NCBI taxonomy): Eukaryota > Metazoa > Arthropoda > Insecta > Lepidoptera > Papilionidae > Baronia > Baronia brevicornis. Next base: position 629,223 of record JASFAT010001732.1, on the reverse strand, counting down.
TAAACAACAATTTTTTTACTGTGTAACCTTCCGTAGGTTACATGTTTTTAATTATGTAATTTTACAATAGTAAGTTTAAGTATAAGTTAAAATAATTAATATTAGTACTTCTAATATAATAAATAATGATATATTATAACATAAACACGATCTGCCATCGAATGTTTTTGCTTGTCATACGTTAAGTGTTCAAAGCAACGCAGTGACAGATTGATGGAATTTGTAAACTCAAGTGGGTGTAGGTGCGGCGCTCGCGCCTTCGTGCTATTTCGACCATATTCGTGTACCGCTCGGCTTTTTTTTATGAAAGTTACTGACGGGCGCCGAGGATCAACACCACCTCAGTGATGGTTTGACTGTTATGGAAATATCAACGGGAACAGTCACGTCTCTTAAGAGCGCCCTCGCTCAGTATTTATTTTAAAAACAAGTGTAGGAGTTAAACCCCGTTTTAGGGGTTTTACGGCAGGGTTTTACCTACACATGTTACCTGCGGTGCAAATGTAACCGAAAGGTTTTACCTGCCAGCTTTTACCTGCGGGGTTCTACCTGCCAGAATTTTACCTACCAGCTTTTACCTGCGGGGTTGATTCCACCTGCGGGGTTGATTCCACCTGCGGTGTTGATTCTACTGCGATGCACAATGTAACAGATGGTGTCACCTGCGATCCAGGGTGCAACCTGCCCTCCGCCAATACCTGCGGTGCAAATTTACGGCAGAGTTCTACCTGCGGTTTTCTTCTTTGAGCGAAAGATAGCTCGGGGATCGACAATTAGGAGTCTCAGCGCATCCTTTACAATCGCTGAGGGCATACCGCTGTCAACTTGCAGGGTTCTACCTGCGGTTTTCTTCTTTGAGCGCAAGCTAGCTCAGGGGAGTGTTAGTCCACTTACGTGGAAAAATCACATCGGCCGTTTACCCACGACCTACAAATTTGTGGCTCACCTACTTGATTGCTTCTTTGATTCTTTTTGTAATAAACATATTTAAAATTGATAACACCCTGATTTTATTTCCAAAACCCAGGTAGGTGTTGCATTACAAAAGCTAAAATTAAGACATTAATAATATTATAATATATAAATAAAACAAAAAGAAAATACATAATTTTAATCTACAAGTGTTATAAAGTGGTTCTCGCTCAGCATAAAGCAGGCGTTTTATTGAAACACCTGGCGCTGGTTTTCGGCAAGAATCACTACTACACAGTCATGTTTTTGACTTTAAACCCGTCACTTGTGAGGAAGGCCATTTCCAGCAGTGGACTATTACGGCTGTATTGATTATGATCAGAATGTTTGCCAAAAAAAAGTTATTAATAGAGTCAGACGTTACTTTGCCGAAAAACAACCGAAAAGTGACTTTTCACTTCACTTTTCTAGTTGTCTTCCGTAGAGTCTACTATACCTGAAGATGCCTCGTGTTGGAGCGAAACACGTATCGTTCACAAGGTGGAAAAGTGGTAGCTGGCCGTTTTTCGGTAAGTTCCGAATAAATCCACTTAATCCGGCAGGAAAACACACATTATTAATTTTCTGTTCTTGTTTGCTTGTTGCGAATCTTAGCTAAGTAAAACTTTTGACTATCCACGTAAAAAAAAGTTATAAATATGAATATCACAATCCATATATCCACTCAAATAGAACATCTTCATCATGGCAAGTTTTATATATGATAAAGATATGTATTGTACGTCTAGTTCGTTTTTCATTCGACATTCAAATTTATATACCCTGACTTTAGCATTCACAGGCCATTGAATAATCAAATGGGAAATAAAATTTCCCTTTGTACACAGTAACAATACAGTTGGTGCTCTATTTGGGAGTTATTTTGTATTGTATGATATTATTTGTAGTACCGTTAATGTTCTTTGGATGTTTGTATATTAGAAATTTTTTTTTTTTAAGAAAACTGGTGATATTTAAAAAATATTACTTTAAAGACTAAAGTTGTTTTTATAACTGGAACCCTTTTCTATAACTTCCTAAGCAACTTTGAAAGCCCGTAAAGTAGATGAGCTACAGTGTCCATGTTTTGAAATCGTAAGAGAGTACAAATTGGTCGAAGATTTGTGCATTCAAACTCTAGCATGCCGACGAGTGTAATGTATATTTTTAGACAGGCGTTTTTCCTCTGATTAAAACGCCTGACTATAAATAAAAATTTATATTTGAAATATAAAATTGCATTACATTTTGTGAACAACTAGATATGTATTTCAGTATTTTTTTTTTATTATTAGTTAATTTGGTAACAACAATTTTTGGTGAAAAATTTTACAAGTAAAACACATTTAATAAATCATTTGAAAAGGCGGATATGCTTGAGTCTATTTATTCATATGTAGTTCACAAATTTCATTGGTGAAAAATGTAATAAGATTCGTAATGTCAAGAAATATTAAAATGTATACTGGAAAGCTAGTACACTATTAAAGTAAATTTCAATACGTGAACTTAAATATAAAATCGATACAAATGATTTTTAATACGAGTAATCTCCGTAAAACCTATCTGTAATTTTTTTCTGGGTCTTCCTCTTTTTCTTTCGCCCTCTAATTTTCTCTTTATTATATTTTAAATAAAATTATTATAATAAACCAAATTATATTTCCCTTTCTAGTCTCAATGTTCTGTAAAATTTGTTGCTTTTAATCCTATTTATTAGTAACTTTTGTTTTCGTGATACTCTTACCATTCGACGTCATGACCACCTTTTGAAATGTAGCAGGTAAATGGGGTAGTAAAATAATTAAAAATTAATATTCATACCATCGATCTTTTTAAATTGCAACGTTTGTGACAAAAAAACCTTGATAGTATAAACTGTACTTGTTTTTGACGCGGGTAAATGTAGGTGATTATATTTCAAAGTAAAACAACTGGTTATAAATGATGTGGAAAGTTTATATACCTATTTCCTTATTCTTTTTGCATAATTACTGGTTGGAATTGGTCATTATTGGCTTATGAAACTATTTGCGATCATTTTTAAATGGGTTTCTCCCGTGACACAATTTCGTAATTACTAACATTTAAAAGAAACCAATGAAAACAAAGACTTTAAAGTACGAGTAATTTACATAATAAAGTTTGATAAAGATTTTCATAACAATCTATTTTAAATTTTATATGTTAATTTAATAATTTGTCTGCTTTTTTGAAATTGAAACTGCACATTTGAAAACAACTCAACCAATTGTGACGAAATGTTTACTAAGGGATTTTTTCCTATGGTAAAGGAATAAGACAAAAGTAATTAGAATTAAAAATAATCATTACAGTAAAAGCCATTTATTTATACGCGTGGTATATGTTCCATAAATATGCCGCGAATACAGAAACCGTGAAAACGGAATGGTAATTTATATGGGATTATAGGGGATATGTTCCTAGGTGACAAAATAAAAAAAACAAATATATAAAAATATAAGTTGTAAAAAGATTTACTTTTTTACTTTTTTTTATTAGTCCATTTGACGGCATATACAAAGGATATTGGGTTGGATACCTATTGAAATCCTTTTATTATTATGTATGTACTTATTAGATCCGCGAATAAAGAATTTTTTAGCCGCGAATATAGGAACTGGGTCGCATTTTTTTAATCCGCGAATAGTGAAAACGCGAACGAAGGAAGCGTGAATAAGGATGCAGCTTTTACTGTATTGTATTAAAGGATGTAAGACCATTATTGGCACTATAAATATTTAATTTTATATATTGGTTTAAATAAATCAGATGTACTGTAGATATCGTTTTAATAAATAACGAAAAATTTTAAAATAAATTCATAGAACAAAGTCGCAAATAACAAAAAAATGTAAATAATATTAAAATTACAATGTTGGCAACAGTCTCGGAACCTATAACAAAACTGGTAGTTCAAGTATTATGGAGATAAACTGTATTTCCGGATTTATATTGATGATATCTTCAACATTACCGACTTAACTATGGTAAGCTGTTGTGCGGATAAAAATACCATTTTGTCTTAGCTTTAGTGTAATGTCAAAATATTTACTTTTGCTAATTATACCTTATACAAAGTATTTTTTACCTTGCAATTAAAAAGCAATATATCTTACAACTCGCACTTAAAATGAAACAAACAAACATACTGCGATACATTATAAAACGAACGAACGAATACTATATTCTGTGAGAGTTAATATTGCATTATCAACACAAGCACAACAACAGTACATTGCTGGACTTTGGCCTCAGAAACTCATGGTAAGACAAGGGTTGGTCTTATTCTTTGTCTAGAGGCAAACAACTAAATGAAAAAACGAAATTATATTTAATTTTAGCTCAACGGCTATCAGGCTGGGAAAACAAAATCTTATGCATTTTAACCCCCAAAAGAGATAAGTTTGCGTTTTTATCGCTAAAAAAGCCTCTTTGCTGTTGCACCACTCTTTAAAAGCTAAATAAAATTTCAAATATCGGCATTCTCAACGTCCACATATTGAGTGACATTCAGGGTAGTTCAGAATAGTGTTGAATGTTCAGGATCCCCATTACCTGGACGGCTGGCAGTTCACTATCGTGAGATTTAATCGCAGTTTTCGGCCACGAAGCGTGCAACTGTGAAACTATTTATCGTTAGCAGTGTTTCCGGATATATACGACATACGGGCGTTCAAGAAACGAGGGTATGTGTTCACAAAAGCCCAGCAACGTCTCTGACACGCTTCAGCGTTGTGAATGTCCATGGGTTGCGGTGAACACATACCTCCTTATGACAGGGGATGTGAATAAAAAAACCTGGAGCCTATAAGAATTGTTATTTACGTGGTAAATTGTAAAACTTGTGTTATTTATTCTTATTTTTTTATTTTATCATGGGATAGGAAGGCAAACGAGCAAGCGTGTTACCTGATGGAAAGCAATCAACACTGCCCATAGACATACGCAGCGCCATAGGCAGTGAGGAAGCATTGTCGATATTTAAGGAATCATTAAAAGAGTAGGAAATTGAGGGGGAGGGGATAGAGGGAGGGGGGCGAGTGTGGGGCCTCCGGATCTCGGACGTTCACCGTACGAAGCGCGGTAGCTAAGCTACCACTCAGACGCCGTTTTCTACGGGAGTGTGGTACTTACCCGGGCAAACCGGCCCATTCATGCTACAAACAAATATTAGGTATGCCATTTTTGACAAAGTATTCGTCTGCAGCGTGGCTCTACCACTTATAAATATTTTTTGTCACTTATATCTTGATATTCGCATAGACAAGCATCAGAGCATGTATACATATGTATTCAGAATTAGAATGTGTTAGAAAACCGTTAATTCCAGTCTCCGAGTGAAATTTGTATAAGTTAACTCCTTCACAGTTTGCTAAATCGTTAAACTTAGCAGCGAAGTCCAATAAACAAGCCTTAACTTTGATAATTATCATAATATCAACAGATAACATGTTCGTTCGTGTGTTAACTTCAATGATAATTAAATTCTTGAACGAATATATTCTATACATAACAAAAGAACAAGTTAAACTTCTAAAATTGTTATTTTGTTACTTGTAAGCTTTTTATAAAAAAATTTGAATCAATCGCTTAAAACGTAGAAGAGATCTGATTTGAGCCGCCTTATTCGACAAAATCACTCTCGCAGATCAGTTTCTGAATAATAAAAGCTTTACAGCTAAAATAGACTGATAGTAATAGTAGTCAGTAGATCAGTAATAGTAGATCAGTTTCTGAATGATAAAAGCTTTACAGTTAAAATAAACTAATAGTAATAGTAGTCAGTAGATCAGTAATAGTAGATCAGTTTCTGAATAATAAAAGCTTAACGGTTGAATGAAATTAGTTGAATGAAAATAAACATTCTAACACTAGCGGTTACTAAAGAATAAACGATATTTTGCACATATTAGTAAGCTCGTTGTTTGAGGATTCCAATTTTGTATCAATTCGGTAATACGGCTGGTAGATATGAATAAGTTATTCCAAACAATTCCTCAAAGCACTTCCTATGGTATTCTACATATCCATTCTTATGGTATTATTATTCATAGCCTAGTTATCATTATATAAAAAATATTTCTTACATAGAAGAATTACGAGAATTTTTTTAAAGCATTTCCTTAGGTATGAAAAGAAGTATTTTTGAAATTAAATATATTCGATACGCGTAGGATTATCCGTTATCCGTTAAACGGCATTAAAAGTGAGAAGTGACAAAAAATGTTTTTTTTTTTTTGGAGTTACGAATTCCTATAATGAGGCCAACGACATGAAGATACAAATACGTTAATTTTTTAAATTAACGTGAAACTAAATTTATGAAACGCATATTAAGTGTTTTATAAAAATGCACAAATCTATATTAAAACGTGAAAAAATAAAGCAAAATTGAATTTCTCAAAGCTTCAACTCAGATCAAAACAAAAACCTAACGTTTGGTCCTCCACTGTTCTTCAATGTGCATTTACCTACACTAGTTTCAGAAACTCTTTCAAAACTTTATCATAATATTATTCCATATTACAAGTTGCAAATAAAACGAATTACATAAAACGTTTCTTACTCCCTTGTTGAAAACAAGTTTGGAACTTGAAAAATAAAATAAATAGGTAGTGATTTCTGATTCTTCTTTTTAGGTAAAGAAGTTCTATTCTTTTTTTTAACGGCTATATAAGTTTCATTGGGGCTTCCTAACTTCTGTAGGAACGGACATTACCTCACCCAGACTCGGAATAAGTACATGTTAGCCATATACTTATTTATCCTGGCGCGTGTTTTAACTCGCGACCATTAAGCTCCAAAAACGTTATCTTCGCAACTAGGCCAGTTCGGTGATCATAATATAATTTAATTTTTATTCTTATTAAAGAAAGTTATTGCTGAATTGCATTTTGGAATTGCTAAAGATAAGAAAATTTAATGAAAGTGTATTTGCGTATAACTCTTGGAAAAGTAATTCGTGAATATAACACTTTTATTAACATAAACTAATAAAAAAATTTGGAAACTTATTTATAGAAAAACACTGTTGTTTGTCTATTAAAATAAAATAATAATAATTAAGCGTTGCATTGTTTTTGATAATATCCTCAGCACGACGCCGTGCTATAGCTGAAATAAGTTATGTAGGAATTAAATATTTCGATTAACGCTACGTCACTGTGGTCTTACGACTATCAACTAGGAGGGAATGAGAAGTTCACATATATCTCTCTCTGTTGAAACGGGAAGCATAATCGCAGTCGGCCGTGATCGTCGGTGTTGTTCGTGATCGTTTTCAATACGTGTACTTTCTTCGCTTCTCTCAATGCGACAGTGCGCATGCGTGAAGTATGTCATACGGGTGTTCATAAATTTCATTTTCTGTGCACCATAACCTCTCCTTTATATAATATTTGTTTTTCGCATACGATAAGAAATTTTGAATCAAAATGGCTCAATATACCGCTTTAGAGAAGTTCGGTATGGCTTTTATTATAGCTTTTTTGATTTATGTTCTTAATCATGTGTTTCATTTAATATACACGTACTTTATCGGCCCTTCTATGAATAAAGTGGATTTCAAATCTAAAGGAAAATGGGCATGTAAGTATTTTGTTTTTTCCTTTTCGTATTATTAAAAATTATTTCAACATATATTTTATATATACATTTTGCTTAAAATCTGTCATGTCAATAACTTTGCATATCGATTGGTAGGAATCTAGTTCAAATTCCAATTGAAGCTAAGCAACATATTTTTTCACTTTCACCAGGAAAGAAAGTTTACCAGAAATAGTGGTTGTATTTTTAAGTGCAATCCTAAAATTTAAATGTGTATGAAAACAATTTTAGGACTGCAGTTTTTATCAATAGATGCTATCGTATCACAAGCGACATGCGCATATCAGAATAAACTAACCTCAATCCGTCAAACATTTTTTGGACGTCAGCTGAATACGTTATAATTACTAAGCACTTAAGTATTTTTTAAACTTAGTCCTATAATTAAGACATGCAAAAAATAATAATTAGGTATATAGATGGCAAAAGCTAATAGTATTCATATGATATATAAAATTCTATAATCCAATTATTCTATATTGTAAAATTAGTACTATTTTTGGTGGGGTTTTATTCGAACAATGCTGGAATCATTTTATTTTCGTTAAGTTAAATTGAATTAAAATAATGTAAATTCAACCAAACATTTAGAATTGATTTACTCTAATCAATTCCAAATTTAATATTGTATTAGTAAAATAAATACTTGTTATTTAATTGATATATTTAATTTGTTTTGAAAATATACGTGCTATATAGAAGCTCAAACAGAAGCAAAAACAATAATTATTGGGTGTCTAGCTTACGTCGTTCTGTTCAAAATCTTGAATTAATACAAAATATACGCATGTAAAAATATATATTAATTTAAAAGAAGTGTTCACTTACTTCCACTACAGATATGTTAGTAGGTATATTTGTTAGTGCGTAACTAGTACTATACATAACCTAAGGAGGAAAGGGATGGGGGGGGATATTTTTATTTAGATATTAAAGAAACATGACAAAGAAAACTGGGAATCCCTGATCTGAAATCAGTTAGAACTTGATCTGATCCGAGCAGCCCGCGCTATGGTAATAACCTCTATAAAAAGTAGGAGTACTTTCATGATGCATTGCGGAGTAGCATACATCAATAACTTTTCGTTGTCGTTGTTGTCCTGGGTTAGAAAATTGCAATACTTCAGTCCTTCCGACAAAATTTTAAAATCGCTAAGGCCAACAACGCATTACACAACATAAACAACGCAATGCATTTATTTTTTGATTTATATAAACGATTGTTGTCCCTGCTCCCGAGTTTTTGAATCGTAAAAGATTATTATGGTTTACAATTGTTTACAAAGGCGTGATTAAATTACACTTTCCACGTCAATTAGATTACATGCATTACCTCTTTGGTAATTGGGTTCAGTCCATTATGCGTTTAATTACCTTATGTGAAATGCAATATGATCAAATGAATAAGCGATAGAATGATGAAGAGTTGCCTGGTGGAAAACAATATTTCTTAAAGCGTTGGCAGGCTTTAAGAAATGTGTAGGCTTGTTTTTAAAACATCTAATGACATATCGATCCGATAATATTGCAAAACGTCTAGTTCTACAGAGTGGTGGTTCTTGGAAAAAGTTACAGAAAAAACACACGTAGATCGCCACTCATCCAGATTTTAGGGATGAAACTTCTGCTACATACTACATTAGAATTTTCAAATATGTTGAATGAAATGAAAGTAACGCACCAATCATTTAATTACTTCTTGTGTAACATTTCTCATTGGATTATAATCTGTTGATAATTAGAAATTACATTCACATTAGTTATTTCGAATTATCAGAATATTTGCAAATCATAAATATGACACTAACAACTCATTAGACGAAGAACTTTATTTAAATTTCAATAAATACGGGTTACGCAAGATTTACTAATTGATGCGAAAGTCTTTCTCGATTACTTCCAAATTTAATTTACAGCCTACCAATAATAACATATTTGGTTGATCAAGAACCTCTTGGTTTAGTTAGGGAACTACATGGAAATTTATCTATTTAACTTTCAATATACAAAAGTACATAACGTGGACTTAATATTTAAAGGCATGCATGCAGTCGACAGTCAATGTAAAGAAAATAAAAATATTAGGGACTCGATGCATTGAAATCAAAATATAGTAATAAAATTACTATATTGGTATTATTTATGAAACACTGATAAAGAACAAATAATATATCATGGATATCCTTTATGGATTTAAGATTTAATAATGGAGTCAACACTTTAAGTAGGAAGCTACTTAAAGTGTTGACTCGGCACCATTTGTTAAAACAGAGGAAAGCACATATTACGAATCTGAAGTTCGATCAATCCGCCTTTGCCTAGCATGGTGGGTTAATGTTCATTTCGCCAGAAATATAAAGGCCCCGTGTCCAACAGTGGGATATTTGGACTGTAAAAAAAATGGTATTATTGGTTCTAGAAATATAAAAACAAATTCATTATAAAGTTTGTAAAAAGATCAGAAGTGTTGTGTGTTTATAATGAATTTGTTTGAAATAGTATTAAATGTTACATTTTAATTTTAAGATGAAGTAGTGAACCGATACGTGTCATTCCATGAAATTCGAGTGAAGTCCGAGTGAATTCCGTGAAGTCCGAGTGAATTCCGTGAAGTCCGATTAAAAATAAACCGTGTTTTCGATTCATTTTACTATTATACATACAACAGTATACATTTGTATACTGAGTTCACTACAGAATGCAAAAATTTTGTGATCGGTTATGTAATCATTTATATAGATCCCGTATATATAAAGATAATGTTCTAGAATATGTTTTATATAAATCGTTCAAAAGCATTGGCATTTGACAAGGACATAAAATACTGGTAGAGCCACATTGCAGACGAATACTTTGTCAAGAGTGGCATGATATTTGACTGTAGCATGCATGGGCCGGCTCGCCCGGGGAAGTACCACACTCCTGCAGAAAACCGGCCTCTGAACGGTAGCTTACTTACCGCGCTTCGTACGGTGATGGGCGAGTTCCGGAGGCCCATTACCCTCCCCCCTCTCTCATACCCTTCCCCGTTCCATTTCCACTCCCATAATGATACTTTCCTTAAAGGTCGACAATGCTTCCGCACTGTCTATGGCGCTGTGGGATAAGTTTATGGGCGGCGTTGATTGCTTTCCATTAGGTGCCATGCCTGCTCGTTTGCCTTCCTATCCTATAAAAAAAGAAAAACATTGTTTACATTTTTTCTGAGTTTCGTACATTTTAAGAGAATAATATTACGTTCGGTCTGCGCTCTCTAAGTGTCGAGACGTAAACACTGACGTTTGCTCCATAAGCTTAAATTCACTCAGAAAGCGTGAAGCTTGAAGTTTACCTGCATGTCGAAATTCGCCGGAGAACTAAAGTTACCGATATTCGAGTAGGCAAACTAAAGTAACAATAGGCTGGTCGCACTTTTCGGATAACTGACAAAAGAAAGCATATTTGCAGCATATTTGAAGAAAGCATATTGACAGATATAGCGTGGGGCGCCTCCGGCTAATTGGTGGGACGGTTTGTTCAGGGTGACTGGTAGAGACTGTCTCTGTGCGTGGCCGTTGTTTTAACAGCCCCTATATGTCCCTCTGCTGAGCACGGGTCTCTCCATTTCTGGAGGAACGGGCGTTAAACCCACCACGCTTGTCTAGTGCGGATTATCGGGGTTACCAGACTCGGAATAAATATTTGAAATCCATAAAAATATTTATTCCGAAGCGGGGATCGAACCCGCGACCATTGACTCCGCGGACGAAGGGCCCCATCACTTAGCTAATTCGAGCATTATTAACAGCTATAATAATCGATACTATTATCGCCTGGCGAAGTGAAGCGTCCTCCGACAGGTCGAGACGGAGAAACGTCGTGTCTGCCCTATGCCCCAACAGGGGGACTTAGGACTCAAAGAGAGACTATTATCGCCTATAATAAAAATATTTAACTAAATAACCTTTAAATAATTATTTCTAGTGGAACTACGTGTAAGATAAATAGTCTTGAACATCACAAGTTCACCTACGTTCACCTTGAAATTAATAGAATAGTTAGAATATGGAACTGTGACCTAGATAAACATTATCTGCTTAGATTACTGGGACATAATAATATGTTTATCGAATAAACAAGAAACGTAAAGATCTATCTAGATATCTAGATTATTTCGCAAAAGAGATGTACGTTTATTGTGGCATAGAATTATGGATGAACTCGGATCAGTTTACGATTCTTTTCAACGTAATTATCATCATCATCGCCAATAACAGCGTGCAGTAGTCCTCCATGGGTTATAGACCTCCTCTTAGTTCAATCTTCAGCTTCACGCAACCACTTTCTGAACCATGCACAAATTGTCACTCTATCTGAATATAAAGATCTTTCTTAGCATATTAACCTAAACTTGAAAGAAAACGGTGTCACTTTCTAGCTTTTTCAATTTAAGTTATATTGATTGTAAAGTTTTTAAATTTTGTTGAAGTAGAAAACTTGAAAATTATTCTTCATGTCGTAAAAAATTTAAACCATTTAAACCAATCCTCACAAAATCCTATATTTTATCTCGTCTCGTCAAACCTTAGCAGTTAACGAGGTAAGCTTGGATTAGGTTAACAGACAGACTTCGTGGTATGGCCACAGAATAGGGCCACCCTATTTCTTCAGTGTCGTACGAGGCAAAAAACAGTAGTTGAAAATCTCTTTAATTTTGAAGTGGTTTAATGGACTGCCGTAACTGATGATGATGAACAGACTGTCGAATTGACATACAGACAAAAATTAAAAAGTCGTTTTTCCTTTTACATTCGTATCATGCAAATACAAGTTATGAAAATTAATGTTGTTTTAAAGCTATAAAATACATTTAATGCGTTTAAATAAAAAAAAATAATGAACATTCATAGTAAAATAAACATAAACCTATAAAACCTATTTTTTATAAATTACATAATCTTTAAACATTTATCACCGAAGTGTTGATTGCTTTAAACTGGTTTATTTTACAATACCTATCGAACCTTGATCTTGTTGTATTGATCGATGATCGATACAAATTGTATCAAAGCTTCGGTTGGTTGACGCAACTATTAAAAATCATATTTCTCACAACACTATAAATTTATTGTAAATTATTTAAACACTATATTTCATCTACATATAGTTTTTTACAATTAGGTTAACATTTAATGTTTTAATACAATTAGGTTTAAAGTTCAATAATGTATGGCGATTAATAATGTATAGATTAATTTTAGCATTAAGATAAGTTAATGAAGTTATGAATAGTATCAATTTGTGATATTATTTGCCTTTTTTAAAAAAAACGAATCTTAATCTACCTAATTAGTTGAAAACAACGACGTGATTCGCCACCCGTCACGTCCCGATTCCCAGAAAGCGACGAACGGAGAGCCGTTTCGCTACGATGAATGTGAGAGAAAAGATGGATGAATGTAAAGGAAGCAAGGAAGGTGTGTAGAGATCGTAGTAGATGGAGATCTGTGGTCTCTGCCTAACCCTACAAGGAAACTGGCTTGACTATAGGTATATAAATATGTGCATGTATGAAAAGAATAATATTCGAGTATTTACGATTTATTCAATATTCGACAGTTGAGCATTAAATTACAATAGTGTGTCAGCCACATTTACTGATCAATTAGCAAATTCATTTATGTAGCCTTATCATATTCGTAATGTAGCAGTTATAAACGAAAATTTTTGGCCAATAACATCTTTCTTTTTTCTTTTAGAAAAAACAAAATTTCGAAACAATGCTCAAAATGCCATATATGCTAAGAATCTTTTTTAAATTTTCATATATTTGCCGAAAGTAATTTTATATATTACTCCATTTTTTTGTATATTCATAATGATGACACAAAAAAATGGACGGATGATGAAATCGGGACAGGCCAAACTTAGGTGGCAAGATGGAGTCAACCACAACCTTAAAACCTCGACGTGACGAACTGCGCTAGAGGGAGAAAACGATAAATAGATCGGACTGGAAGGATATTCTGGACCAGACCATGGCCCACGCGCGACTGTAGCGCCTTTGATGTTATATAAAATATTTGTTTAATGTACAAAAAAACAACAACGTTCTTGCTCGTTAATAGCATAATGTTAAGAAATATTGCAACTTCACTTAATTTCATCCCAAAGGTTTACTTAGATTTAACTTTCATTTTATTCTACTCACTCTGAGGGTGTGTAAATACTCCCATGTGTGCTTTATGAAGAAGACTGCGTTCACACTAACGGTAATGTACAAGACCGTGAATGCTTGTGTTTGTTGTTTTATATTAAATTGTCTTTATTTTTAAATACTTTTATCTCGGTACCTCGGATTAGTCAGCAATAAACGTCAATATTAACTTGCAGCAGACTTGCTATACTTATATCGTTATAACCCACGTCTGAACAATCTAAACAAGGCAGGCGTAGCACTGCCATGCTTAGATCCACAAAACAACAAATTCGAAAAATAATATTGGGTACTCACAACATAACTTTTCAACAACAATTTTATACATTATTTACGTATTATAAATCATAAGCCTGCTATCTGCGATACGGTAATAACTCGCTTATTGATTATTCTTACAAATACACAACATCCGTCTTTATTATATATCATAAAACAACAACAACAGACTTTTTGAATATTTATATAGATTAATTTTTTTCCTTTTATATAATAGCGTATTTTTTATTAATATTTTTTGAAGAGGTAGGCCGCCCATATAAATTTTTCTGTATTACTAAAGCTGCAGATATATTGCCCACTTTAGGGTATGGATGTGTATAAACAGACAGGCGAAAGTAAAGGAAAGGAGTTGGGCCCACAGATCGCGGCACTAACGTTAAAAAGTTAAAAAGTTAAATTATAGAAAATTAGTAGGTATTTACTACCACTTAACGCCAAATTTCTTTTCGAACTTCCGCAGTCGAGTTGACCTAATCATATATGGCGTTTATTACTATTCAAATTATTCATATGAATTCATATTTGCCGAGCAAAAACGTTTAATTATTTTATAGTTAATTCTACGTGTCCCTCAAGGGTATAAAAACAATCATTGAATTTTTTATAATATTAATATTCGATAATTTCCTGTTTATTGATAGCATGCATACCTTGGCAGCTACTTGGCAATGGCGTTAACGGTTTACGTTCGATTTCACTTATTTTTTAATCACCAAAAATAAACTTTATTTTTACGGCTTTTATGTCCTTATGTTCTGTTTACTTTGTTCGCTTCTAATTACAATTGAATAATTTGGTTCTCAGGCAAGCTCGTTTGATTTGAAAATGTTCATATCTACCAGATTAACAATGAGCACAACCCTAATTCATGTTAATCAATTCATATTTGGAGCGATTAACATGAGATAATATGAAATAAAATGAATTAAATCAAAAATCTCTATATTAAATTGTATTTTAATACTAAATGTCAATTTGAGATGTAACATATGTACACCGGACCTCGAACTTGCGTTCCATTTAACTTACATTGAAAGACGCTACACCTGCATTTCGGCCCTCGCCAAAATGATTCAGAATATTCCTAGCTTTCAGCCCTCCAATTTGTCACGCACAAATAATTATATTATGCATGTTTTAAAACCTTCATTTAAGTCTATATACACAACATTTAAATATATGCTACATGTAGAATAATCAGTCACTATCTCATTAACATTATTTATTCTTCTATTTATACATAGCAATTTTTCTATTCTTCTACTATGCTTTCTATACTGTCACTCCCATCGACTGCTCTTGGACTACCTGCTTTAGTCATAGTATCTTCGGTGGAAATAATTGTTACTACGTTCTTGGCCGTGATTGGTCATTAGAAATGACAATCTAACTAGAAACGATTTTAAAATCTACTGTTGTAATGAAATAAATTGACAAGTGAGATGAATTTTAGGAAACCGATATACGAAGTGACATGACATACGAGTGTTTAAATGTCATAATATGCCCTTTAATTCAGTAACGTACGCGTAAATTGCTTAAAATGTATCATATTTCCTTTAGTAGGTGTATCGAGGTTATGACGAAGGTTAGCGTATAAAGTCGATACTGAAAGTTAACATCGAAAGGTGGCAAATGGCCTGTCTTTGAAGGGGTATCACAGAGAACAATTATTGGAATGGCCAAAATGCAAGCAAGTGTGTATGTAATGATTGTAAATCATGAGTGTTTTATCATCACAAATTATTGCTTTGTTTTTCTTCTCACTAATTTTAACTTTGCTTCAGATAATTTAAACAAACAGTTATGGATTTTCTTTATTATAGCCACTACGATCGTCAGAAAAAAAATTATCTTGACGTGCCCCCCCCCCCCCCGCACGTCTGACTGAAAATCAGCTGAAAATCTAGCTCAGCTTAACGTTATGGTTTTACCACAGCGTTTTGCTGAGCTAATTTTTCGCTATTTTATTTAAAAATAGTTTAAATTTAGCTTATTGTGTATTATTATAATTGTGAATTGTACTAATAACGTGTGTAAGTAACTTGTATAAATAAATAAGAATATCACTATACATCCATAACTCACCTTTGTAGGTTATCAGTAAATAAGTGATATTTTTTATTCGTATTCATTGTGGCAGAGCCATGCTAGCGTGATTGGGTCAATGGGTCATTGGATTGATCCGCGAAGTACCACGCCCGTAAAGAGAATCAGTTTCAAGTGATAACACTACTATTAATCAAAAGCTCACTCTCTTTTCCCTTAATTTATTTTAATCTCCCACTTTTATAACCTTATTCATATCCTTACTCTAAGGTAGGCAAAAGTATTTGCAGTAGGTCACCTTAATAATGTCGTACCCGTAGTAGGATTTTGTAGGATTCGGATGTCCATGAGCGACGGTGATTGCTTTTCATCATGTGATCCGCTTAATCGTTCGCCTATTTCTATTATAAAAAACTATCTAATAAATAAATTAATTTCAACTGTCGAAATAAAAAAAATCGAGTCTCCATACATAAATAAATATCATCACGCCTGTCTCCCGTAGGAGCAGAGACCACAGATATCCATCTGCTACGATCGCGGCATACTTGTTTCCCTTGCCTTTTCCATACTCATTATTCTCCTCATGCAAGCCCGCCGGTTAAGGGTACTCTTGACCTGGCCTTTCTTAGAAAAGTCTCCAAACACGTACATATATACAATTATACATGTAAAGATTTAATTTTTTTTATGTATGGTTTAAATTTACCACTTCTCGATGAATAAAAATCAAGAGGAGAAAGTAAAGTAAAAAAAGAAAATAATATATTATATATTTATTGTATATAATTTAAAGCAGATAAACATACACAGGCAGATAAAAAATAGTCTAATAACAAATAGACCATACCGCAATATCATGTCTTATTTCTCAATGCGTAAAGTCTATTTCAAATTGTGCTGCATATCCCTTGTATGAATGTTACGAAGGTGTTGAGTCACATTCTATGCAACTTTCACTACCATCTGCTACAAGTTCAAGGGAAGCTGCCTTGTATCGCGTTAAGAGCAAGGTCGTTTTTACTGTGACCGTCATTGATAGAGGAAATCAGGAAGGAAGTTCTTTTTTAAGCAACTGGTATAAGTAATGTTATTCACACATTTATTTCGCTATATGTCAATAAATGGAAACCATGCAAATCTTTGCCTTCATGTTTATTTTTTTCTATAGACTAAAAAATTCTACATGATATATAGTCCCTGATTTGTCAAAAAAACTTCGAGCCATATATGACTCGTTTATTAATGTCCTAACTGCGCATTTTTCCTTTATTTTTGCTTTTTGTTTCATTTCTGCTTCTCTTTACTCAATTGACACTGGTTAAAGGTTTGAAAAATCTCAAAAACGCAAAAATAATAGTTTCCCTTAGCTAAGAATAAGATCTAAGGCGGACAGTTTCTTTTCTTAAAGGTTAATGTGTCCTATTTTTTAATATTAATACTCCAAAATTTTGATAGAAGTATCTTAGCGCGAATGGATCGGCTCGATAGAAGAAGTACAACACTCTCACAGAATTTTGACGCCAAGTGGCATTTTACTCTTTTGAGCAATGAGTGAAGGAATCCGGAGGCTTAATTCTTGTCCTTTATTTCCTTTTTGCCCTCTCATTCACATCCTTACACTAAGCTAAGCGACATATCGGTAATGTCCGTAGCACTGTAGAAGTTCATGAGCGGCGATGTTTGCTTACTATAAAAAGAATGGTCGTTTGCCTATCGCTTCCATATAAAAAATTCTTGATGCCAATATCCCTAATATCTTGTACGGCGCCGTTTTGTTCAGCCACGGGTCCAAAGAACCTCAATTGTCCTTCGAGGAGCTTCACAGATTTAACATCTGGTTCATATAACTCACATCGTTGTAATAGTCGTATATAACTTGGTTGTATTTTCATCGTCAGTGATTTCCGGCAGCGTCCAGCAAAAAAGTACATATTTAATGATAAGCAGGTATGATCTATCAAAGTTTTAAATATTTCACTAATTTTTTATCAATTTATAATAAATTCATCCTAAGACGCCACTCATGGCCATTTTAAAACTTGTATAAAATTTGAGCGAATATCGTTTTTCTTGTTTTAAACTTCCTGCATTTGTTTCCTATTATATAAATATATATAACCTTCACCGGTCCATGTTTTTAATGTTCTTGTTTTGTTTCTATGTATGGCTAGGTATTCAACGCTATTGGGGTACTGAAAATATAAGATGAATTTATCTACCCTTTGACTCATTGTTTAATATACCTGTTTTCTATTCAAAAGCTATGAAATGCCTAATGAAAGTTAAATATCGTCGGCCTAGTTATCAGATTTTGTAATTCCAAAAAAAAGGTTATACTCATTTCTCATGTTTGATGCTATTTAATAGATAATCTTAAAGCATATCCGATTAAATATTTCGTATTTATCTTAAAAAATACCTCTTTTTGTACCTTAAGTAAGAATGTATTTATAAAATCTGTATTGTGTGGTTCCCTTAGAATTTATTTATATTGACTTACATTTCTTATAATTAGTCCGACAATTTATCATAGTTATTAGTTTTTTTCTTTTCTCTTTTTATATATCCATTCTTTATTTTTTTTTTCTAACAGCAACATATTACAATGTTCATTTATCATCCAATTTATTCCCGTGGGTATCAATGAAGGTGACTATTGGAGTAATACCAAAAGATGAACAGTAGCGTTTAACTTGTAAATAAAATCTGTGGTCCTCACTCTGCCAGCTAAACGTGCGTCCCTCAATTTTGAGAAAACCCAATGTCCAGCAGTGAAATTTTACAGCTGCATTGATGATTTGAGTATATCTAAAACATTTATATAAAAATAAATAGGTTTTATTTATTTATCTAAATTGGAAAGAAAATGACCATGCTATTCATTTTTGCTAGTTACTTTGAATTTATCAAATATATTGCTATGCATTAAGAAACAAAACTATTTTGCGATATGCTTATCATTATATAATGAAATATTACAAAATAGTTTTGTAACATTTCATTATTTACTTTTAATATAATCGTAACAAAACATATCAAGGGTATATTTTTATCTCATTACTAAGTAATGAGTTCTTCTTAACTTTAATGGCCAACGTATTCGCAGAAACCTTAATGTTACAGATTCTCATGGGCGACAGTGATTACTTAGCATAAAAAGACAAGCTTGTTAGTACAACCTATTCCATAAAAATATTATGCATACTTCAGTTTTACTATACTCAGTATAAACGCAAGGCTTGTTTTTTTATTATAACGGAACTTACACGAGCTTCATCAATCATTGATGAAAACTTCTCCGTATATAAATCATCAAGATAGTCAATTTGTGTTTGTAATATTTGTTATTTATCTTTGTTAGAAGCTAAACAAGGAAAAATGTATACTATATTCAAACCAGAGCCAATGTTTTTGTAGAGGAAGAGGTTTTCTTTAGTTATTTAATACGTAGACTCGCTAATATATTATCTATATGTTATATAGCTAACATCTCGGTAATATTTTATTTTTACTAATTTTGTTTTATTAATATTTAAAAAAATTTTATAAATTAAGTATATATCAAAACTCACAATGGGAAAAATAAAGAGATGTTTTTTACCCGTAGCCCCACACTGGGTCGCCAATGTGGTGAATCCATTATAAACATAACAAGGACCAATAAATACCCAGACTCGGAATGAATATCTGTAGGCCATACGAATGTTATTGTATCTCGCTGCGGAAGTCGAACATACCTTGGTAAACATATCAGTCAATAATTATTGTCTATAGATTGAAAACCGAAGTAGAATACAGATACCTTTCTTTCACTTCAACAGGTTTGAAATACATTATGCGTAGAGAGTTACTTTCTCTCTTTACGAACCTGTGAGTGGGGTAATAATTTAGAAACATAATAAATAAGATAATATGAACAAAATGATAACTATAGTACAACTAAATAATCTTGATAAATTTTTATGAATTTTGTTTTGATATTATTTTTTTTGCGACGACCGACCAGACGGTATTGACCTTTTGGCCGCAAGATCTTCTATCCTCTTCAGATGACCGAGCCAACTGAGTAATTTGCGGAGTAAAAGGTTAATAACATTTATTTATTATAATTTTCTATTGTTACAGTGATAACTGGGAGCACTGATGGTATCGGAAAAGAATATGCCAGACAGGTAAGAACCAAGCGCAGATAAACATAAATAAATTTAATATTACAAGTAGTATTGTATTCAAATATACTGTCATAGATCTCCCCGCTAGGAGGAATTGAGATTGTATGTAGTATTGGATGATCTGAAAAAAATATGAAAAAAAGTGTTAAAAAAATAGATCTGCACGACAGCCAGCTATCGGATCCAAAAGTATCTTGTAAGCTAGAACCATCCATTCAAAACTGTACTAACACAGTGAAACGTATTTTTTATGTATTAAGAAAGTTTTGATAACGTGTGATAGGACGTGCATTCTTAGTTGGTCAAATGCTCTAATTTCATTTTCTTGAAATTGACGAGTTTTATGAAACAGATTTATAATCTCGCCTTATAACGGTATTTTCGTACTGATAAGAAATGACCTACAAAACTCAAGCCTACACATAACTCAAAGGTCGGCAACGCTTCCGTAATACCTATCGCAAATATTTTCTCTGCTATGCTATAAAAAAAATAGTGGAAATAAATCTTTGATCATTGATTGTATACCTATAATATAACAAAAAAAAACTATTCAAAATTAATAAATAAACTATTTTAGCGATTACGAATGAAACGATAGTTTAGAGAAAAGGTTCTGGTTATTGTTGCGGTAGTTATGATTCTGAATTTCGGTTCATTTATTTATTTAAATTTATACAACAACAGCATATGTGGACAGTCAAAAGTTTTACTTAGCTAAGATCCGTGACAAGTAAAACAATAACAGAAAATTAATAATGTATGTTTTTTTGTGCTGAATGAAGTGGATTTATTTGCAACTTAAACCAAAAACCAAAAACTAAACTTACTTTATAAGTTTTTGATTTAAGTTCCAAATAAATCCACTTCATAGAACACAAAAAAAACACACATTATTAATTTTCTGTTATTGTTTTGCTTCTCGCGGATCTTAGCTAAGTAAAACTTTTGACTGTCCACATAGTGATGGATTTCCGCAAAGTAACGCCTGACTCCATTAATAACAACAGCATAATTTATTTACGCGAGAATTACAAGGATACAGTTTATTTCCTGTTTTGTACACAACATTAAAAACTGATGACTGAATAATAATTATTTAGCTATGAAAGAATGAAACAAATAGAATATTTTTCAATATTTGTAATTAATTAGTGCTAAATTTTTAATATTTATAATATTTTTTCTATTTGTTTTAGCTGGCCGCCCGTGGCTGTGATATTATTCTAGTCAGCCGATCTATGGAGAAGTTGAAGGTTACCGCAGAAGAAATTGGTAAATATAATCGACAAGAGTAATTGCCTCTTGTTTGCACTTATAGCTCTGAAATATGAACACTTGATATGTCTGCTCCTCATGCTCCAATTCGCTGAGAAATCTATGAGGAACGCTATAATCTTTATCTCTCTGGTGGATTTGATTCAAAATTCAAATTTTCATGTAAAATATAAAATAAAAAAGAGGATACCTGCGGAGTTTCTTTCGCCGTTTCTTCTCCGTTCAGAGGAACCTCGTTTAGAAATGGTGGTAAAAGCTTTAATAATAATAAACTGACGTTCGTAAAATGAAATTTCTTACGTCGAAAAAAATAATTGTAATTTTTTTAAATGGAAAAATTGGCTTGAGACCCAAAGTCAAAGTTCTTCGAGTTAACAAATATACTTCTATTTCTTAAGTGTTAATGGGCTGATTGGTTACGGTTGTTGAAGGACTGAAAACGCTTTTCGCTTTCATTTGTGCCGTGACTGTCAATGTTTACTGTACTCTGCACCTGACGATTTAGATGTTCGATAAAATATATGATTTACATGTCCATATTTAATGTGTGATACAGGGAATCGTACTTAGTGTGGGATTTTAAGTGTAAAGCGTTATTAAACTTGTAGTACCGAGTTCGATTCTTTGAAATTCAGATATTCTTATCTTTGTGTGTATTTGTCTAAAACAGGGGTCGGCCAGTATTATAGTTAGGATACTGTTGAAAAATTTTATCGAGGTCCAAAAAATTTAATAATGAATTATTGCTGTTTGTTACTTTACTTACATATTAAGTTATTATATAAAAAAAATATATATATATAATAAAACAAATGAATGCGAGAAATTACACTGATGGTTAAGGCCAGTTTTTTATAATTTCATTCATGAGGGGAACAGCAAATATGTCTTCAAGGTTTGTGAAGTGTTTTCACGATATTTGTTTTTTAAAAAAATCCTTTTTGAGAAATTATGTATTATTTAAATTATACATAAAATATTTAAATTACGCAGGTATATTTTACAACATGCGGCGGCCTGCCTGTTGCCGCTGGTTTAGATTATATTTCATCATCATCATCAACAGCAGCAGGCCACAACTGAACATGGGATTTCCCCAAGAAGCGCCACCTAGCCCAATCTTCGGCTTCACACATTCATTCTCTGCCAGCCGCCCTGCGCAGATCGTCGCACCATATTGATTGATATCGATCAATGTAAAAAATGTTATGTAATTCCTGACATAAAATGTTATGTAGTTCCTGGCATAAAATGTTATGTAGTTTCTGATATAAAATGTTATGTAGTTCCTGACATTAAATGTTATGTAGTTCCTGACATAAAATATTATGTAGTTCCTGACATAAAATATTATGTAGTTCCTGACATAAAATAGGGCCACGCTGCTTTTTTTTCTCTTGGATGTTGTTTGAGGCGACTATGGCAGTAGTACTCCTGGAAAATATAAACTAATTCAGATTAGTTTTTATTGATATCATAACCATCAATCCGCACGTCAAACGCCCTACGCTTTATGGTAAAATCCCTTAATTTTAAAAGAGATTTATTAATCTCTCTTAAAGTTAATCCAGCGTTAAAATGTTACTTATTAATGATGACGATTATAATACATTTAACGTCATTTTTAGAAAAAGAATTCAAGGTGAACACCAAGATAATTCAAGTGAACTTTAGCGACGGAGAAGATATATATGAAAAAATATCCAAAGAAATTGAGGATCTCGAGATCGGCACTCTAGTCAACAATGTGGGCGTGTCCTACACTTACCCTGAATATTTCCTCGACATTCCTGATTGGTGAGCATCTTTTCTTTCACATTTCTTTTTCTTTTAATTCATCATAATGTAAAAACATATTAGTTTCTGGGAACTGAAGAGTTAATTCCAAAGATTCATTTTCGCACGAAAACAAAATATGTTCCATGTAAGAAGCATTTTTTCTGCCATTTGACAAACGAACGAAATGGGACGATTGCTGTAAAAACTCTTTCAAAAAAGCCGAACCGACGAAAATGTTCAGCTGAACATTAAAACCAAAATTGTTAGACGTAATATTAATGTAAATTTGAACATACATACATACATATCGTCACGCCTGTTTCCCGTAAGGGTAGGCAGAGACCACAGATCTCCATCTGCTACGATCTCGGCGTACGTTCTTAGCTTCCTCCAC
This sequence comes from Baronia brevicornis, assembly GCA_031353405.1. Taxonomy (NCBI): domain Eukaryota; kingdom Metazoa; phylum Arthropoda; class Insecta; order Lepidoptera; family Papilionidae; genus Baronia; species Baronia brevicornis. The sequence continues at coordinate 605,489 of JASFAT010001732.1, read as the reverse complement.
ACTCATTACGCTCCTTATGCGGTTGCATACCACCGGTTAAGGGTACTTACTCTTGACCTTTCTTAAAAACTTCAGCAATTTGGTCAAGGTATGTTTTCCGTGGTCTTTCCCTACCGACCCTTCCGTCCACATTCGCAACGTATTTATTTTGCCAGTCATCTTTTATCCATTCCCTTAAATTTGAAATACAGCCAAATAACAAAGGGGAACATTTTTGAGATTGTATGTTATAACCGCAGTTGTATGTAATAAATAGTCTTACAGTTGGCAGGTGCTCCGGCGACGCAAGGTATTTTCATCGTTTGAAATAAACGTTTGCGAATTGAAATATTATACGGTCCAACGTCACCTCATCGAAGAACAATTTGTTCTTAGAGTCCGTGTCGCATATAACTCCAGTAACGAAACATATGTTTCTGGACTACCGTTCCTAATGCTTCCACTTTGTTGACATATATGTCGCTGCAGACTATGTATGTAAAATGATCTATATTTTTGTAATAATATTTTCGATGGTGAAACAATTGACATATAAATGACTAGACAGAGAATTAAATAAATTAAATGTAAAATTACCGGATTTGCGATTGTCGATTCGGCTGTGTGGCGCCTCTCTTTAGAAGAGGGTTTTTTTAATAGCATTTGAAGGCAAACGAGCAAGCTTGTCGCCTGATTGAATGCGATCAAGATTTTGCATTAAAGCATTTGGCATTAAACATCTATAACACCATCGGTATTGTAGAAGTGTTGGCGGTATTTTTACTTATGTAAATTTATGTAGACAGTTAGAACTTTTACTTAGCTAAGATCCGCGACAAGCAAATAACAATAGAAAATTAATAATGTGTGTTTTGTTGGCAAGGTTGAAAAGTGGTAGTGTGTGCTTGATGTTGTGTATAGTGGTTGGTAGGTGGAGAGTTGCTGACGGCCGTTTTTCGGTAAAATTTAGTTTAAGTTCTCTGTAAATCCACTTCATCCAGCAGAAAAACACACATTATTAATTTTCTATTGTTGTTTGCTTGTGGTGGATCTTAGCTAAGTAAAAGTTGTAACTGTCCACATAGTAATGGAGTTCCGCAAAGTAACCATTTGAATCATATGTAGATTCATTTTTGAAGGTTCTAATATAGTATTGAAAATACATCTGAAGGTTCCACAGAGTGGTCTGCATCCAGTGGTTTACTTTAAGAAGTCTGATAATTGATAGTGACTGCAAATTTTTAAAACTACTACCACGGCCCACGACCTAAGTCCAACAATGCGTGTCCTAATTTTGCGCGTGAATTAATTTAATCTCTGTTCCCGACATTACCGTTAATAGCCCGGCTGTTTAATGGTCCCGTTCGATTGTTACCTGTCTGACTAACGCACCGTGTGAATATTGAAAGGATGCTGATGTTCACTTAATAGACACAGCTATGCTTGTATGAGGTGTGGGCAATTTAGAAACCTGTCCTGTTTCTTTAAAACAATCATCACCTTTGATTTTTTTTACAAGACAGTTTCAAATATGACAGTTGGTCTTCTATATTTTTTAAAAATCATATGTATATTTTATTTATTTTTAACTCTTAAATGCTCATCATTAATGGAGTCAGGCGTTACTTTGCGGAAATCCATCACTATGTGGGCAGTCAAAAGTTATACTTAGCTAAAATCCGCGTTAAGCAAAACAATAACAGAAAATTAATAATGTGTGTTTTCCTGCTGGATGAAGTGGATTTATTTGGAACATAAACCAAAAACTTGCCGAAAATCGGCCATCAACTCTCCACCCACCAACCACTATACACAACACCAAACACACACTATCACTTTTCCACCTTGTAAAACGACACGTGTTCCGCCCCAACACGAGACATCTTCAGATATAGTAGACTCTACGGAAGACAACCGAAAAGTCAACGGAAGACAACTTTGCTTGTCGCGGATCATAGCTAAGTAAAACTTTTGACTGTCCACATTTTAAATGCTTGCCTAAGAGAGAAGTTATGAAATTATAGAGTGCGAAATAATAGCCTTACTTAAGGTTTTTTTTTATACTGGATAACATTTTTTCATCAAACAGGCACATGGCCATGGCAACAATGCTCAAAACAAACTGCGTCTCCGCAACACGCATGTCCGCCATAATACTGCCTAAAATGGTAAAACGAGAAAAGGGCGTCGTCATCAACATAGGATCAGCTTCTTCTATGATACCCAGCCCTCTACTCACCATGTACGCTGCTTCTAAGGTAAGATTCGTAGAAAAATATGTATATCAATTAAATGAAATAATATTTACACTTATATGAAACCATTTTGCATTGTAGGCTATTATTTAAATGTTGTTTTTATAATAGAATAGATCAGTTTTTTATGGGATAAGAGGGCGAACGAGCAAGCGCGTCGCCTGAAAAGCAATCAATCCGACTAACACCATAGGTATTACGGAAGCGTCGCCGACCTTAAGTGATATATTATGTTTTTTACGGTACAAATAACTGTAACTCACATAAAAAAAAAACATTTTCAGTTATAAAATTATCATTAATAGGGCCATAACATTCCACTACTGGGTATTGAGATTAAAAGTGTTGCCCTAACATGGTAGGTGAATTGAGGATCGCAAATTGTTTTCTACCCTCAAACAATGCTGTTGTCAGTCTAGTAAAGTAAAGTAGTATTTGCTTTATAGTCGTGGTTCCACGAAAAGAAACAGGGTTCTATGTTATGTTCTATGCCGAGCATCACTCATGTACCTAAGTTATAAAAAGCTATTCAAAATATTGTATGTTTGAATGGCAGCAATTGTACCTGCTATCATTTCACATACAATAACATGAAGATGCAAAAAGCGAAAACGCTGTAAACAACGCAAATGTCAAAAAAACTATTGCATATTCGAATCAGTTCTCTGAGTATTTTCTAGTACTGCTAACATCTTAGTCTCACAACTAAGTTATTGAGTGATCAGATACAATCTTTTTTTTTTTTTAAGAAATCTTATTAGTTTTTGGGCTCTGGTGTTAGGTTTCATATTACGGTTACTATGTTTTCGCTTTTTTGCGTTGTTATTGAGATTTACTTCTTAACGAATTATGTACATGCTGTTGGTAAAATTATAAATTTTTTCGTCATAATATACTAAAGCCGTAATATTTCACAGCAAAACATTGATATCCGCCTCAAATGAGGATTGTTGCATTAATTTCCACGTCTGGCCCGTGTACAGGGGATAAAAGATTATTTTTATTGCTCGGGTAGACGCTGCCGCCTGTCCGGCTTGTGTTTGATTTATAGTCGTTTCGTATGGCACCCGCGGGGGGAAATGGAGTGAGCCTCTTCTACGTTAGTATCCACACAATATACTTGTATTGTATTAAATTATTATATATAAGAATAAAAATATAATAGAGAATCGAAGAATTTATCGAAAAAAATATTGTAAGGTTTTTAATATAGTTCAGCGGTTCTCAACCACCGTGTCGCGACACATTGATGTGTCGCAAGCCTTATTAGGTATGTGTCAAGATCTACAAATACAATATTCGGATCTATATTTTACATTATATGTTTGTATGTTATATTTTTGCGCAATAAAAAAATACGTGTAATAGATTAATGATATATAATTTAATAAATGTACATACTTTTACCTTCCTTCGCTTAAAGTATCAAAAATTTTGTATATAAGCGTTTCGAGAATTTGTAAAGAATGCGTTAGTGCATCACTAAGTAAAAACGGTTGAGAACCGCTGGTATAGTTAGACTCTTAGAATATAAATGTGTGTAGAAATTGATTCACTTCTCAATTATTTTTTACATGACTGCAACGGGCTAGTCCGATAGAGGTAAGGGATACAGGGTGTTGCCTTTTCAGCGGAATGTCTTCCTAGCTTATTCGATGTGATCCTATTAGTTGGTGTTGATCTCTTATACCTGATCTAATTAGTGCACGAAAGCCCTATCTATGTTTCTATGTTCCGCTGCAAGATATTGACGAAATATTTGATTTATACTTTTCTTTGCAGGCGTACGTAGACAAGCTATCCGAAGGCCTCGAGATGGAGTACAGCAAAAAGGGCATTATAGTTCAGTGCGTCATGCCCGGTTTCGTTTGCTCGAACATGTCCGGCATCCGCCGGAGCACGTTCTTCGCGCCCACCGCTAAAGTTTTCGTGAAATCTGCTCTCAGCTTGGTGGGCACGAGTTCGCGGACCACTGGGTATTTGCCACACGCATTGTTCGTGACGGCGATCAACGCGATACACCGAACAACCGGCCGTTTCGGTGTATGGCTCGTGACGCGCAGTATGGAAAACAGCAGAAGAAAGGCATTGAAGAAGTATAAAAAGCAGTAACTTTATATAACAATTATCAGCCCAAACCTCACTGTTCATTTGATAATTAGTGAATATTTGTGCATTTAAATTAATAGTAAATGGTATTTGTTTATTTATGATAATACCACGTATGTGGGGTTTTGGCCACACTCATATATTTAAATTATTTATATGCCTTAAAGAATGTGGTTTCTTGTCAATTAGGTTAATATGAGTAAAAATGTGCGTCCTTCCAAAAACGGGAAAGCCTCGAGCCCAGCAAAATGGACTGTAAAATAAATGATTTTGATGAACATTTAATATTTTTTTTTATCGAAATACCTACTTTATTTTTAATAATAGCAATTTAAGTTATTGCAAATTTCATTACTTATAATACTTTCAACGTTTAATTAAGTTAACAAAGATTTCAAATAATAATAGATTTCATGTCAAACTTCTTTGTTGTCACTATTTTTTACACTTTAATTTAAAAGTCAAAGGCCAATTATTAATGAATTATAATGAGAAAAGTATAAATCAGATTTAAATATATTTAATATCACAATTAAATTAATATATTCGAAATTATATTTTCAATGAGGCATATCTTTTAATTTAAATACATGGTATTATATAATACTAATTACTTTCAGTTTCAAAAATATAAGGTGTAATAGCTCCATTGGTAAGGATTGCGCTTATGATTTGAGGTCGTAGGTTCGATCCCACCATTAGACTTGATGTGATCCATATTTACTGAGCACAAGCACTATTAGATTAGTTAAAAATAGTCTTTTTTTTATTTAAATTGCCTACTAACAGTTTATTGAAACTATTCTTTCTTTATTTTTAATTTTTTTTTTTTTTTACTTTTGCACGCCGCTTCAATGTATACCAAAGATATGTGGAAATGTTTCCTTTTCAAGTTAATATCAATTATACTATTAAAATATAAATGTGTTCAAATGTCATTTTTAGGTGTAATAGAATATATAATATATAAATGGCAGCTACATGTATGTACTCTTGGAAACTATGTAGTGTACTAACTTACTATGGGCGTAAGGATGTTCAAATAACGCTTAGGTACACAAATAGATTATTGGAATTATGTCAGGGCTTCAATGTTAGTGTATGCATGTTGTACATAAAATTATATCATGTATATGTGTAACCCATACCTGTGGAAAAAGACATATTTTTAAAATATCTTATTTTTCATTAATACTTGATAAATTTCAATAACAAAACGATTTGACGACCAATTGGTTCAGTGGCATGACTGCCGCCTACGGAATTTATGGACGCGAGTTTGATTCGAATAAATATACGTATGTATGGCCAACAGATATTTATTCCGAGTTTGTTTACCCCGCCAATCCGCATGGACAAGTGTGATGGGTCTCATCAGTGTCTCATCAATGGGAGTGGGCCTCATCATTTATGGAGAAACAGACATTACCGTTTCTCCATAAAGGATGAGGCCCATGGAAAAAAACATATAATATACCATTCCAAAATAACCAGTACAAAAAATTAATTCTATAGAAAATGTGGTGGTATCAAAAAACTTATATTATTTCATAAAAGGTTAAGTCAAAATCGCTTTTACTCAAAAGGTGTAATTCCCGAGTAAGTCATGTTTATTATTAATATTACTTGATTGGACAATGTTACAATTTGCCTTAAGGAAAATAAAGCGTAGCAAATTATATTAAGAAACTAATTGTATCATCCAAATTTAATTGGATTGAAATATATATACGTAAATAATGCGTTGCAAATAATCAAAATATCCTTATCAAATTTGCAGAAATTTAGGGACTTTATAAAGTATAATAAAATATTTCAAGTCTTTATAAAAGTATAAATTTATCGAATAACAAAAATATACTGTAAAATTTAAAATATGCCGCAATTAAATTATGCAGCAGATGAGGCATATTTTAAATTTTACAGTAAGTACTAACAAGTCTTTAACGTAAGACTAACAAGTCTTTAACGTTAAAAAATATTTTTCGTTTTAAAAAACCGACTATATATATACAGATAACTTACAGTAAAGAAATATACTTAAAAAAATAGAAAGCTTCACTCCACTTCCTTTTTCTTCATTGCATAGGCAACAATGCTCCAACAACATTTCAAACGCTTTCCATGATGTCACCGCTAGTTTGCTTACATTTACAAAAAAACCTTAAGTTACCTCTATATTGAAGATTACTTGCCTGCCAATCTACAGACATGAAGCAAAGTTGGATCATTGTCACATAAATTAGGTGTCCACTAAGGACTAATGAAATATGTGATGAATTGTTACTGCCTAGTAACATATAGTATTTATAATTTAATTATTCATTGTGATATTATACATTATTTTATATCACACCAATAATGTATGCAATACCAAATAACTTAACACCGCTGTACCATACTAACGCTAAAAATGTAACATTCTTTTCTGTGACCTAAACGCTTTTTATTGGTGTTTCGTATATATAATATATATATATATATATATACATATATATATATATATATATATATATATATATATATATATATATATATATATATATATATATATATATATATATATATATATATATTTACAAATAAAACTTTTATGTATAAATTAAAGGCATGGTTTAATAGTAATACGTATCCAATCTCTAGCACTAAATAATTTCAGTTAAAACCGGAAGTGATTATATTCATTCATACTGGTACATTGAAACCTTAAAAAAACATGTGTGGAGTTCACTCGGTTGGAGTGAAACTTAGTTTCTATCGTAAAGTAGTTTTCTATCTCGTTCTCTCGTTGGCTAAACACTATCGATGTGTGTTTGTCTCTTTTTAGTGTCGGTTTTTCTTTTCATCGAATTAAAAATTTTTTAATTTAAAAACTTTTCCCGCCAACTTACATCAGTGACGTGTTTTTATTTCATTTTCATAATCTTATATTATTATCAGTTATATTGTTTAATTATGGTGGTGTATTATACAATATAGTTCGATTAAGTTGTGTAAGTGAAGTGATATGAAATAAATGCGTGTATCGTGACTTTTTAAGTTGACTGAAAAAGTCCATAGATGGTTTTTATAGAATAGCCACCGTTTTATCAAGACGTAACGTGATAAGTTAACTAGTTATATTTCAAGAGATTTGATGTTATCGTATTTGACTTGAGACTGGCATGATAGTTATAACTAATTGCCATCAAATGAAAGAAAACAAAAAATCACAACGGTGGTAAAGAGGTTTACACTTCAAAAAAAGTTTTACTTTTCTAAAGGGTTACAACGCTTCTGCAATTCCTCTGGTGTTGCAGATATGTATATGCGTTGATTGCTTTCCATAATGCGACACGCTCACTCGTTTACATTATTAGTCCATAAATAAATATTTAAAAGTTGTTCACTAACCCATTCGTGACTGATTACACATTTGTGCGTAATACAATTCCTGCCAAAAAACATAACGCACACGGTGTGTTATCGACCTGCATTTAAGCTCGGTCAATACTAAAACAGTAGTCGTAACAGGATCGTTTTGTGAAAATTTGAAGTTTAAAGGTGCGTAAATCGATATCATTTTATTTTCTTTAAGTTAGACCCCAAAATGATTGGAACAACACCCAGGACCGTCGAGAATGCAAAGATTAGTAGTTATGGCGATAGTGACAGATTTCTATAATTCCTAAAATTACTATTTTGTTTATATTAAAATACATATTATTCTACTGTTCCTGTGTTTTGTGTTTTTCTTCAGCACCACACACGGTGTGTAACCATGTTACACGAAAATTCCTTATAATCTTCTCACCTCCTTAACATTCCTTCTATTAAAAGTCTTAGAAAAATACACAAAATTCTCGGCCCTGGAAATGGCTTTCAAAATAACTTCTCATCTCGAATGGATTAAATATAATTAGTTTTATGTTTATAAACGGCAATAATTGGTTTTGTTGGTCTAATTGGTTAGTGATATGCTTACTATCTAATATGGGTTCGGTATTGATTGCACTATTGACTTTAACAATTTTATCTTACAAATATTATAAGCAAATATGTGTTTATTTATTCTTTAAAAATGTTATGTATATATACCGGATGTCCTTGTTCTAGTATAAAAACAATATAAAGACAAAGTTTAAGTTAAAAACAAACCGCGTTTGATCTGCAAATTTTTATTTTAAAAGTTTTTTTATATAATTTTATTGATATTAAAAATTAAACTATAAAAATAGAACTGTAAGGGCGACGAACAATTGACGCGATGACGTCATTCATTTATACACGAATACACGTTCACATTGACTTATTTTCCATATGTTTGTAATTTTGTAGAACAATATTTATAATTTTGTATGAAAAAAAGATATGATACAAACAATATTTTGTAAAACAAAAGTCAGTATATTTTTTTACGCTCGTTCGAGGACACCTGTATATTTTTCAAGGTGATTGATCCTGCCTCTATACGGTGTGAACTATTGTGGGTGCTTCGAAGACTGTTTATTGAATGTATTTCGAATAAAAGGTTTAATCACTTTTTGTCTTGACTGTACTTTATTGTTAAAAACTTGGTGTAAGTAATACGTGTAAAGCATGAATATATGTAATAAAATTGGTGGGAAAAAGATTGTTTTATTCACTATGTCATATACTTTATCACATTTGTATAAAATCACACTTTATTAATATCCCTAAATTATATTAATATTTATATTTCAGCATGATCTACAATCAAAGTTAAACAAAAATACTGAAGTCATGGTTTAAGGCTTGAATATAAATGTTTTATTCACTGTGTTATATATTATCATATTTGCTCAAAAAACACGCTTTAATAATATTCCAAAATTATATTATACATGCTGCGTAAAATCAAATACACAAAAACGTCGAAATCATGATAAAATTTATGATGGACAACGATCTTCCGCTAGCCACTTATAAAATTCGTCAATATAAAGCTACAGTTTAGCAGTTATTGAATTTGAATTGAATAATACCCGAATACACATTGAAGGATTGTATGTATGAAATCAACAAGGATTTAAACGCTATTTACGAATTAAATAGCTCAATTTTTAAAGCTTTTAAAGGTTCGTGTCCTCGATTGGACTATTGGTGAAAAACTTTCTAGCACAATCATTAAAAGCTTATCTTTAAAAAGAATTAAATAAATGTTATAATAATCGCAAAACTTTTGAGAAAAGAAAAAAATATTGATAAATTTCTTACCTCAATTGTATCATGGTAATGATCTAGACCTAACAGTATATAATTTATCTGTATAGCCAGAAAAATGCTATATAATGCGAAGCAATCTTGGCAGGAAAAAATATGCGATAAAATAGTTTCTCTTTTTTTAAAGTTATCACTTTTAAAGAACACTGGCCGATTTCAGGGTCATTTTCACACTCAAGTAGCTCTTCGAGTTAGTAGAGTTAGTAGACTTTGGTTGTCTGGTAGATTATTCATTCATTCATTCGAATGTGCGGCTTTCATAGTACAAAAATAGCACAGACGATTTCGCCAATATCCATCAATGGATAGGGCATACTCTCCGGCGCCATGACAGTCATATTCCCTCGAATGGAATCCGCAAAGGAAGAGAAAATGTGGGCCCCCAAAACAAACTTGGCGGCGTTCTATGACGGCCCAAGTGCAGAAGATGGGCCTATCCTGTACCGAAATAAAGCGTATGGCTTCCCACAGATCGAGATGGAGAAACGTCGTCTCTGCCCTATGCCCCACCAGCGGGACTTAGGACTCAGAGAGAGAGAGGGAGAAAGAGATTACTATTTAACTATTTAATTACTATTTTACACTACTACTGCACTACACTTGGCACTCGTATACAGCACTGTCATGACTGGCATAATACATAATTCCTCCAAAAGTTAAGGTTAATAATTTATATAGACAAATTTCTATTTGTATTTTACTTTCGTGTGGAACATGAACTCAGGAACTTTGGTTTATATGTAGCACTGAGCCTAAAGGGCTATCAACTACATTTATTAACAATACTCTAATTGCATAGTACTTTCAGTCAGAATGATGTATTTTACCTTATACTATGAATTTTATTTTTCGTTAGTTCACATTAAAAACAAAAAAAAACTTCTAATTGTTCTTTTATCAGAGAAATAAAATATTTTTCTTGCAATGCATCGAAGATTGCGAAGGTAAAGGTTTTGGTGGTGGGATAACATTGTATGTTGAAGACTTCCTCTAAGTCAACTTTCTATATCCATATGTACATACAAAGATGCCTGACAATGTATTTACGGGCGAATGAATACGTGCGTACGTACGTTTTTTATAATACAATTGTTTAAAAAAGCTGTAAAAAATATCAACTTTTATATTTTAAATAACAAATGATGTTATTTAAAGCAATAAACTTTTAGTGCTTTATGTCAATTAATTAAAATATAATGTATATATTATATTTTCATTTTACAGGAGAATGAAAATGGACGTCTGATTTTCTACGAGACTATTCTACCGAGATTTATGATAAAGCTTTATTGTTTGTATTTTTTTATAATTTTGTTATTTTTATTATTAAATAAATATTGGAAATTTATTATACAGTGCTCTTTCTTATTTTTATTTTTCTTTAGAAGTTATAAATAAAAATGAAAGTTAAGACCTTCACCGGAATGATACAGAAATAATAATATTGACAATGAACCCAAGGCAAAAAGGGCTTATTTTCTAAATTTTTAGTTTAGAATTCGAAAAGTTGTATGAGCGTTCGCTGCACTGATTGGCTATTGCTCTTACGACTGTGGTAAAATAGATATGTAGATATAATTGTAACACGAGCAGAAAACTGAATCTCAGATAATACTACAATTAATAAAATCCCGATTGGCTCAGTGGCGCGGCCCTCCGCCCACGGAGTCAATGGTCGCAGGTTCGATTCCCGCATCGGAATAAATATATATGGATTTATAAATATTTATTCCGAGTCTGGTAACCCCCCCAATCCGCATTTCCTTTCCTCTTTCTTCTCTATCCTTTCCCTTCCTCTCTGCCAATCCACTGTCTGCCGTGCCAATGGATGCGTCGCTAGGAGCGAGTCTAGTCGAAAGCGTGCCGACCGTCCCGGGATCGGGCTCCCCGGGGTACTATGGTGCCTTACCTCAGCATGCAGGTCTCTGCTGGGGCTGAGGATGGATCCTCCCCTGCGGCTCGTGGGATTCACTAAGACGAATTTAATATACCTAATTCGTTGAAAAATGAATGCGACGTGGTTCGCCACCCGTCACGTCCTGATTCTCAAGAGGGCGAAAAGCGACTAATGCAGAACCGTTTCGCTGCAATGAATGGTAGCGGATGAAGCTCTGTGGTCTCTGCGAACCCCTGCGGGGGATAGGCGTGAATATATATAAAAAAAATAATAGAATCCCAAGATTGTGTTAAAAATATTATTATTCCTTTAATAGTATTTTAGGAAAAGATAATTTTATCAAGTTTACGAATGAAAACCTCTTGAAATTTCTTGTAAGTTCAGCTCTCTGGAGATCATATTATATTTTTTGTAACGAAGTCCATGTTATATTTATTTATTGGATTGAAAATGATAAACACTAAAAATATTTCGGTTTTCATGATATTTTTTTATGAATATTTTAATGTTTATGTATTGTATATATAATAACTTCATTATCATAGTTTATCAAACTAACATCGTATCTAAAAACGTATTTTACTGTACCATAACAATTATGATACGTTCCGTTGCACACAATGACGTATAAATATTACGAATATGATCTTTAACAGTTTTTTGCTATTCTATGATTTTTGGTTTGTTCCCGCCAACTTACATTAATGACGCTGTGTTTTTATTTCATTTTGTTAATCTTATATTATTATCAGTTATGTTTTTTAATTATGGTGACGTATTATACAATGTATTTGGATTCGTGTGTATAAGTGATATGAAATAAATTCGAGTATCGTGACTTTTTATGTTGACTGAAAGAGTCCATAGAAGGTTTTGATATAATAGTTACTATTTTATCAAGACGTAACGTTACAAGCTAACTAGTTACATTTCAGAAGATTTGATATTATTGTATTTTACTTGACACTGGCATAATAGTTGTAAATGATTGCCATCAAAGCAAAGCAAATAAATAAAAACTATGATCTTATCACCACTGATTATTACTATTATTACTGATTATGACTGTAATAATTGACGATTTTTGACCATAATCGTCAATAATAATCAATTTACAAATATATCGGAAGATATAGAGAGATATAGGGGGAAGTTATGTTTGTTATTCAGTATGTATGTATGAATGAGTTTTTATTTCAATTTACTTCAAGTTTACAATTTTGTTAAATATGACTTTCTGATTCTGGTAGAATTGAAGTTTTATTTAATTCTTTTATCAGACTTTCGCTCATTCAAAAACTTCTTATTTTACTTGACATTGGTATAACTCTTAATCACTTAATTGTCATTAATGGAAAATGAGTTTTAATCTGTTAGCCGTATATCAGAACCTTTTTAGCCGCACTAATGTCCATCTAATTTGTCATCATGTTTTAATTCAATCAATCAAATCAAACTTCGTATCAGTTTTTACAAAATTAATGTACTAACAAAGATAAAGGCATAACAAAATGTGAAAAAAAATCCCATAATGCTAAAGATTCGAAATATCCATAAATTTATACATGAAACATGAACTGTGGTTTTCTTTGAGTGAAAAGTACCCGTGATAAAATATGCGTAATAAAACAGTTTCTTCGTGTAATACTTTTCTTAATTTGCATCAAGTCTTAATTATACTTGCTTCCTTACTTATCCTGCTACTTATTTGTTTTCTTATATGCTATATCATCAGTGGAAGATAAACTTAAGTGAAATATCAAGCAGCGCTTAATTATAATATTGACACTGCTTAAATTCTTTTGCATTCACGAGCTTATAATCAGGCAGTGGGCATATAAATTCTTTGGAGTACCTTGACTAATTTGAATTTTGACAAGAGTAATAAATCTAAAGTTTTACACCTAGAATTTGCTAATAGGAAGAAGAATGAATAAAACAATTTATAACCTTAAAAAAGTTTTCAATTTCAATAAAGTATTTAATAAAATTGACAAAAGAGGAGGTGTCATTACCGAACGATTTTTTAAAATCTAGAAATAAATTATTTCATATAACCTAGAATCACCTCAATTCGACGTGAAACAGAACATGGAACACATAAATCTGGAAATGAAAGGCATGTCTCGCTGTAATTTATTTTGATTATTTCAATAAATAAAAGCCGTAATAAACTGTACGTTCCATTTAATGTTGTCTTACTTTTTTTAACAGCCCATAATATGTCTCACTGCTGAGCACAAGCCTCGCCATTTCTGGAGGAACGGACGTTAACCCACCACGCTTGTCCAGTGCGGATCGGCGGGGTTACCAGACTCGGAATAAATAATTGTATACATATATTTATGCCGTTGCGGGGATCGAAGCTTCGACCATTGATTTCGTGTGCGGGGTACCCCGCCACTGAGCCAATTGGTCGTCGTCTTATTTACCATTTATATAGTGAACTATCTTTGTTAATTCATGCTTTGGTGGCTTTTGAGGTGATGGATACAAGATAACACTTTTAAGCTCTACTACTTTTAAGCAGCTACTACTTTTTAAGCTAACATATATAAAAAGTTACCTAATGTGTAAAAAATTGACATTTGGATTATTCTGAATATGTGAAATCTAGTCATACTATATTAAATATTACTAATACATATACATATTATACATATATGTATATAAAATTAAAGCCTACCCGGTTAGAAATCTCACTTTAGGTAAAACATATTGAGTTCGATTAGGCTATTAACATGAATTATTTCATCATCCTACTACAAACATTAGTTTAGTTGGAGTCCTTAACAAAAAATCTAATAATGATAACAGCAATTCTATTCTATTTAAAAAACAAAACATTAGAACGCAAATATTTTCACTTATTTTCCTATTAAATTTGCAAGAAAATTAAATATAGTGAAACGAACATATAAAAAATTCATTCATAAGGTGTATAATTTATGATTATTAATGGAGTCAGGCGTTACTTTGCGGATCCATCACTATATGGACACTCAAAAGTTTTACTTAGCTAAGATCCGCGATAAGCAAAACAATAACAGAAAATTAATAATGTGTGTTTTTCCGTTGGGTTTAGTGGATTTATTTGGAACCACTATACACAACGCCAAACACACACTATCACTTTTCCATCTTGTACACGACACGTGTTTCGCCCCAACACGAGGCATCTTCAGGTATAGTAGACTCTACGGAAGACAACCGAAAAGTTCACTTTTCGGTTGTTTTCGGTAACACGGTGGTTTGGTGGTAATGGTGGATATACAAACATATGTGCATGGATATACTCAAGTTTTAATTAAAACAGAAAATATCGTATTCGACATCTATTTGCGGTAGTGACATATCGCAGAAAAATCTGTCAAATCGTTTTGAGACTTTTGGCAGGCTTTTGTAAACGAGCATAATGACAGGAAATACCACATTCATAGAGAACAGACTTCTGAATGGTTTGCTTCGCTTTTTTTAATGACTATTAAGCATCGGAAGCTACACTCCTCTGCCCTTTCACATCATCCCCACCATCTTATCTTATTTGCATATTATCTCCCCACTATCCAGTATCTTTTTTAAAGTATATAACTGTACCTGCAGTGCCCTTATCGGTGCAGATGCCTAGATGCGAAAATAGTTAGTAGAAGTTACTTACTACCAGAGCTTTGCGACTCACCGGTTTGTTTGTCTGGCTGTTCCATAAAAACACCTTTATATAATCACTGCAAATTTTTATTTAAAAACTGAAAGGTGGATTTACAAATTCAATTGTTAAAAATATTATAAAAAATATGGTACGACCTTGGAACTTCAAAAAACAAGCCTATACATACCTAAAAGGCCGGCAACGCTTCCGCGACTCCTGCGGTGTCGCGGTCGTCCAACGGCGGCGTTGATTACTTTCCATCAGGCGACACGCTTGCTCGTTTGCCCTCCTATCCCATAAAAAAAATCACAATCCGGAGTATCAATAAGCAATTTGGTAATCTCGTAAATTTAAAAACGAATGATTTTAACGTTATTGTATGTTAGTGTATATAAATTTTGTTGTTTTCTCAGATTATTATATTATAATACATAATGATTATTAGCAGAGCTTTTATTTATTTCTTTTTCTATAAAATAAAATTTATTTTAGGAGTCGTAGTATTTTTAAAATAGACACAATGGACACTTTAAATACAAGCACCTATTATGTAACAGTTATTGGTATTAAACAGCATTTATTTTCTGAATCTTTGGCACAATAGTCTGATGTAATAATCACTGAGCCATATGGTAGCAGGTATTTAAAATAGCGAGTACAATAAGTGTAAGGACTTTTTTGTTTAAGTCATTTTAATAAAGTATAAAATTAATAGTGGTTATTACACTATTAATTTTCTTATATCAGAGTAAAAATGTGCTATTTAATTTAATGTGCTATTTGGTAGGGATTACGAGATCCATGAATGAATATGCTCCTAGCTTTGATTCTGTATAACTGTAATATATTTACAAGATTAGAGATCTCACTTGCAGTCTTACTACACAAATTAGACTGCAAGTGCGATCTACTGATCACTAAGTCAATCAAGTTCGATTCTGAAATATCTCCAAGCTACCATTTAACATTAATTGGATTATTTAAGCAAGATCCCTTCTCACTTTAACAACCTTTTATTCAACGAGCCAGCAGGTCATACATTGGTAAGTATTCACCGACACTACAAATATGTTGTAGTGTCGACATACATACGTTGGTAATGTTATTTATGAACTACAAATATGTTGACTACCTAAAGATAAGATGAGAATAATTGTAAAGGTAAAGGAAGCGTACGCGAAGAAGAAGTTGGTATTTTACGAGACTCTTACATTTTGGACGATTTGACCCATTCATGTTACAGACAAAAAATTTACGTCTCGAAATTTTTCGGCAGAATATCACTTAGAAAAATCTCGTCGTCTCAGAAAAAGACAAAAACATTTTTCTACCAGTTCAAATCTACATTATATTTCAGTATATGCTTCTACGTACATTTAAATGCAAAAGGTGAATGTTCACTTTGACCTAAATGACCAGAATAATTAACACGTGACTCGATTTGGTAAGAATTGTGATATATAGGCAAATAGGTTATTAGTTTGGTTAGTTTGAAGCTAAGATAATCGATATTTTATAGTGTATATAGTAAGAAATTATATTTCATTTTTCCGTCAAACCCCCAACACTTAAGCTTTTACCTCCATTTCATAATGAGGTTTCTCATAATTCCTCTGGACAAAGAAGAAACAAAAGAAACTCCTCCTCTTGTTTTTTACCTTTTTTCGTCTTAATACTACGTAGTTATTCATACACAATTACAATAGATAGTCTCAAACGTAACCAGGAAAACTTTAGAATACAAATATATAGTTAATTATAATCAAATTTTAATATAAAGGGTAAAAAAATGATAGAAACACGAGACAGACCCAGGCAATTCGGCGTCAACAAGCAGCACCTGTCCACAATCATAAAAGCATATAATAATTATTTATGTATGCAACTTAACTGCGATGAACCAAAACAAATATAAAAAGACCGCATGACGCAGACAAAAAATTTATTAACGAAAATCGTGCTAATTTTTCTTTACGCGACAGTAAGAAGAACAATTAAACCTGTCGCCTGATAGAAAGTAAGCCGTGATAAAACAATTGCAACACCAAAGCTATTGCAGAAGAGTTATTAGCTTTTGAAAAATTTCAAGGCTTGTTTTTTGAAGGTTTCAATGTCGTATCGATTCGAAAATACGTGATGATCGTGAAAAAAATAACAATCGTGTATCACAGCAACAATACCAGTCCATATTATGTATATAATATATTTTTATATATTCACGCCTATCCCCCGCAGGGCAGAGACACAGAGCTCCATCCGCTACCATTCATCGCAGCGAAACAGCTAGTCTCTTTTAGTCGCTTTTCGCCCTCGTGAGAATCAGTACGTGACGGGTGGCGAACCACGTCGCCGTCATTTTTCAATGAATTAGGTATATTAAATTCGTCTTAGTGAATCCCACGAGCCGCAAGGGAGGATGGAGGTCAACCCAAGCAGAGCCCTGCATGCTGAGGCAAGGCACCATAGTACCCGGGGAGCCCGATCCCGGGACGGTCGGCACGCTTTCGACTAGGGTCGCCCCTAGCCACGCGTCCATTGGCACGGCAGACCGTGGATTGGCGGAGAGGAAGGGAAAGGATAGAATCGAACCCGCGACCATTGACTACGTGGGCGGAGGGCCGCGCCACTGAGCCAATCGGTCGAATATAAAATAATGTTTATTGATAAAGATGGTATTGAATAACTTCAGTTAAATATTTATCACTATTATCATTAATTTTATTATATTTCCAATAAATTTACTCTTCAATTTTGTAGAGGAGATCAATTATTGCAGCATCTTGTTCCATAGAAAATTTCTACAAACCATAGTGAAAATTGTGTTTCATTTCAGTGTTGTCATTTTAAAGTAATCTTCGGAAAAACAATAGATCTAAATATTATTATTATATTTATATGCTCTATTTCAAATAGCGATATCTGAAAAATAAAACTATAAATGAATAAAATATATAATATTTAGATTTTTCTGGAAAAATATGGAGTAAAAGAAGGAGTTGTAATAAAAGTTGAGAAAGGGATGCTTAGATGGTTTGGGCATATAGACAGAATGAATGAAAGACGACTGGCAAAAGAAATTTACGTTGCGAATGTGGATGGAAGGGTCGGTAGGGTAGGACCACGGAAAACATATCTTAACCAAATCGCTGAAGTTTTTAAGAAAGAAGAATAATGAGTGTGGAGAAACCAAAGAAAGTATGCCGAGATCATAGCAGATGGAGATCTGTGGTCTCTGCCTATCCCCACGGGAGACAGGCGTGACGATATGTATGCATGTATTTTTCCGAAACAATTTAATACGAAGTACACTTATTCAACCAAATTACTATGATAATATGATAATCAAATAGATCCAGTCAAATTAAGTAAGAGTAGTTCTTTCATTCTGTGCAGAGTTCCGTTACTGGCGCATCTGTTGCTTTGTCCTGAGTACTCTACATTGTCCTAGCATGCATTGTTACATTCCATTTGCCTTATCACGGGCATACAACGTTTGTTTCTTTGTTGAATGTAAAGCGTCGTATTTAATATCTATAACTTCATGGTTACTATAACGTGCCAGCCTTACTGATACGGCGACACGGGATCTTTAGGGGGTTTTATGTTCGATATAGTGAAACTCTTCCAAGTGAAGTTAATTTTATTAATGAATCACTTTACATTTTATATTCAACATTAGTTTATTATGCAAAGAAAGGTGACATGACCCTCGAAAGACCTCACTCAATCGAATCTTTTTATATAAAACAATTATTTTTTTCTATTTTAAATTTTAAAATTACGAATGTAAAAAAGCTAAAAAGGTTTTATTATATTTAATTAAAAAGTTTTAATGCATTAGTGATACATTTTAGATATTAGTGTTTTACCTACATTTTATATTGGTAGAGCCATTTATGAATTTTATTGCTCGACCAGTGAAGTAATCATCCCTTTAAAGAATATGGCCGTTACGTGGTAGTATTTTTATGTGTTATTGCGTTTGCGTACAGTGAGTGCATTGCCCAATTCCTCTCCCCTCCCTTTATTTTCTTCTGTAGGCAGTTTTATCCGAATTATTTGAATTGAAAAGACGGAAAACTATGTTTCCAATAGCAACCGAAAAACAATCAAAATAGATGTCATAAAAAATGACTTATGCGTATTTTTGTTACGCCACATCATTCCCCTGGCCAGACCGTGACTACGGTCGAAAATATTCTGGCATTCTAACTCTTCTACCGCTTCGAGTCCTAATTTCTTCGGGTGGCTCAGTGAACACGGGAACAGTAGGAGTGGCGACTTCTCTCATGGTGTGGGCTGGCTTTAATCTATCAATGCAGACGTTGACCAGTTTTCCGCGTACGTCTATTGTGAAATACTTTTTCTGCCTCTCTACTACCTTATATGGGCCAGCGTAAGGTGGTTCAAGTGAGCCGCGAACATGGTCTTTACGCAGAAATACATGAGAAGTGGTATGTAGATCTTTAGGTACGTAGAATGGTGAGTTGGTATGCCAAGAAGTAGGTTTCGGCGATAGCTTTGCCATACAGGAACGCAGTCTGGTAGCGTACTCAGCGACGTCACGCACGGTGTAGTCATCGTTTGGTGACAGGAACTGTCCAGGCAATGAGAGGGGTTCACCATATAGTAGCTCTGCTGGGGAAGCTTGCAGATCATCCTTCCAGGAACTTCGCATTCCCAGTAGAATTAAAGGAAGCGATTCAGTCCATGCTGAAGAAACATGGCACATGATAGCCGCCTTGAGCTGACGGTGCATACGCTCGATGATACCATTCGCAGCAGGGTGGTAAGCGGTAGTGCGGAAGTGTTGCGCTCCAACCAGTGATGTGAGGGCCTTGAAGAGGTGGCTCTCGAATTGTCTTCCACGATCAGTTGTCACCCGTGAAGGACAACCGAATCTGGCTATCCAGCCAGACACCAGGGCAGCTGCGCAGGCTTCTGCAGAGATCTCGGTCAGGGGTATAGCCTCAGGCCAGCGACTGAACCTGTCAATGACTGTGAGGCAATATCTGTAACCAGAAGAAATTGTTAAAGGGCCGACGATGTCGAGGTGTATATGAGAAAACCTCGAGGAAGGAGTAAGGAAAGAGGAAAGGGGGGAAATAGTATGACGAGTGATTTTGCATCTTTGGCAGTGTAAACACTCTCTACTCCACTCTCTACAGTCTTTACGAATCCCTGGCCAGATGAATCTTTGAGTGACCAGTCGTACTGTAGCTGACGTACCAGGATGATGAAGATTGTGTAAGCTGTCGAATGCTTGTACGCATAAGTCATTTTTTATGACTTATGCGTATTTTTGTTACGCCACACTTCTTTCCTTTCCATTACTTCCCTCTCCTCCTAATAAATATTTGTTCATTCCCAATATTATCATCACTAAGATACATTTTTACACTGAGATAGGCAATGCATCTGCACTGTCCTTAGTATTGCAGATGGTGACTGACAGTAATTCACCATTAGGTGACTTGCTTGTTTTTCTACTTTTTCATATATTTATAAAATAAATACCCAACGTTGTTGTGTCTTTTTAAAAACACTTCTGGACATAATCTCACAAGAAGGAAGGACTTGCTAATAAACGCCATACTACATAGGCGGATCGGTGTTAATCTTTTACTTTGACATTTTAGCATACTGGACTCCATCTATCAAAGGCATTTCTAATACATCTAGTTTTATGGATAAACCAATATTTTCATCGTCTATCACCTATTACGCATAAGATGATATATGAAACTGAATTATAAAAACCAGCAATAGCAGATCATGGTAACCCTCAAGCAGATGAATAAAAAAGCAAAAGTAAAATCGCAAAGTGCGTTATCACTTCAGACACGTACTAAGCAAGCAGTAGCATTTCGCCAGTTCGGCGAAGCTCATGCGTTGAATATTAATGTAGCATATTAATTGAATATTATACGAACACATATTGAATACTTAGCACATCTTTCAGTGAGTGCCGAGGATTATTATAATACGAAAAAATGGATTTCCCTTTAGCAAACGTTGGAATATTTCGACTTTTTTTCCTTTTATACCAATTTTATAAACTAAAATTGGAGTCGTTAACAACAATTCCTGTATCATTAAAAATATTGCTAATTATCCTTTTTTGTTAAATAATATTTCAAGAAAAATCATGTTGATTTAATAGTTTTAAATAGTATTACGGATAGAATTATCGTATTTAATTAAATAATCATTTTCGAAAGCTAGACATATCTTACACAAGCACAGCAAGCCAAAAAACTTCTCTTCACTTCCCTTCTCTAGAATACATATATGTATATAATTAAAGTCAACAGATATAAATATTAACAAATTGATGATTTTAGGTTTTGAAATGAATTAATACATTTTCATCAATACCTAACTGTGACTGAACTTAAGAGAAAAAACCAAACCAATATTCAATAGACTACTGTAAGCTTCACTAGAATACTCTATATAAGGCTCATATTTATAGTTATTTTATAATTATAATATTTTCTTATCAATTTGATACACGCAAACTACAGAAATAAATTTTTGCTAAATAAAATAAACAGGAGCAAACAAATCAACATCATTAAGAACATGTTTTGTTGTAAATCATATTTCTAAATTTTTTATGATTAGACATTTTTGATAGAATTATTTTTCGCATCGCTGATTCATTTGAATTTTGTAAAGATTTTCGTTAAAATTTTACGGAATCAGTGTATTCGAACGAGCCTTGTTTTTCCAGTTTTGAATAAAAAGCAGAAGGCAATAAAAATTTAGACAAATTGTAAAATAAAATACAGTGGATTTATTAAAACCTTTAAAATAGTTTTGAAGCAAAATGACATAGACTTCAAAATTCACAAAAATAATAATATAGATTATTTGCAGTAAACTTCGAAAAATGTTATCGTACACGGCTAGTCAAAGCAACTATTAGTTGGATTGCTTTTAGCATCCTGTCTAAAAGTTCCGGAATCTGAATTTGACGTTGATTCAAAAGGCTTGAACGGCAATTAAACGGCAGGCACCTCACCGCTTTTGATTAGAACTTGGAACCGTTTCGTACACTTGTTCTTTGAAGATTTATCCGCACAAACAAATTTAGATCGAGTTACACGAGAAATGAAATAATGGTTAAAATAAACGTATATCAGATAGATTCAAACTATTTATTTATTGAATTTCACAAAATTTAAATAAAACATCACTATTAAATAAAAAACATTGTGTTTTAATTTTTGAGTGGCGTTTTCTAAACCTTCATCTTCTGAATCATTTGTTCGATTCTTGTATAAAGATCAATATTTTTTCTACCTTGAGGTTTTTATTCAGGTAATTAAGGTAACAACACAGGGAACCGTATTGAAGAGGAATTAATATAAACCGTTTATTTTGTTTTTATTAATTTTATTAACATTTAAACTTTGTACCCCATATATTACCTATATTTATATACTATAATATTGTCCTTCTCATACTCTATTTAGCAAGAACCAGCAAAAGCTTGTAACTTGCGGTTAGATTTATATGGGTGTCTATTTAACGGAAAATCGTTTAAGTTTTACAATACATTTGGAGAATTTCAATTTCTTTATTTTCGAATTTTATTTTAAAAAAGAAACTTCTACACTTTACAAAGCGGTTTTCATTATTTCTCCTTTGTCCGTAGTTACTGTTAAATCGCCCGTGTATTACGTCCATTTGTCTGCTATTGTAGAAAAGTTACCAATAGAGCTTGACGAAGGCCAATAAATTTCTTCAACACTGATGAATGTATGGGTTAACGGGTAGTTTAATACGTGCTTGAGTATTTTACAAAGAGAATGTGATAGCTTCTTGCTTGGAAATAACCACCAATATAATACATGTTAAACAAAGATGAATAGATACAATCTCGTTCCCATTTTACTATGAGATGAGAAAGTAAACGAGCAAGCGTATCGCCATCCTTTGAGAAATATGTATAACTGTTTTTTGAAAATTTCTATTTCATATACGTTCGAAAGAAAGAAACGTTAAAGGCAGCAATAGATTTTGAAGCATATGTGACAAGCAACAGTATCTTTTATTGTTTAATTTCAAAGATTTATAATACTTGAATAGTTTTATATAAAATATTGTGAACCAACTTCGGAAAAATAAAGAAGCCTTCTACGCATTACGCGAAGCATTTTATTATTCGATATTCATATTACTTTTCATAAGCTTCTAAATCCATATTAAAACTTCAGACGATCCTTTAACAGTAAGTCATATGTAAAATAAAATTGTTATAGCTTTGATAAAAAGTATCACGCATCGAAAAATAAAATTCTTATAACGTTAATAAATAATATTGTAGAACAAAAAAGATATATTAAATAAAACAAAAAGAGTTTTTACAAAAACGATTTTAATATATGAAGATTATAATATATAAGGATTTATAATAGTTTCATAAAAACCTATTATATTTTTATTTAAAATATTTATGTTGATGATCGCATATTGATTTCATTATTGATACTTAAATATGGTGGAAATGACTTAAACCATTATCTTATGAGTTTGCGGACATACTTATCATCCTTATATTATATGTATATGTAATCAGCACAGTTGACGCTTCTCGGATTTGTCGGAAATCGTGTTGAAATCTGAATTGGCTAGTATAACATTATATGTGTTTTGATATGTGTTATAAATATATATAAAAAAAAATACAAAAATCTAATTTTAAGTATGCAGTCAGGAACTTGTTCTTTTGGACGCGGTGAATTTAGTACATGACTTTGTGTTTTTTAATTCCATTGTACTGTACGTGTATTTATGTGTATGTGTATGTGTATATGAGTATGAGTAGTTATATATATGGATGTATTTGTATGTACGAGTGTGTCAGTATGAATGTCGTCACTGTGGTCCGCGATCTGACCACGTTGGTTCTTGCTGAAAACCAGCGCCTGGTGCTCCAATAGTGCGCCCAGCATATGCTGAGCAAGAACCATTTTATGACACTCGTTAGATTAAAATTATTTTCTTTTTGTTTTGTGTTTTTATTTGTATATAGAATATTATTAAGGATTTATTTTTGGTAATTGTAAAAAAATGGTGTTATAAATAAAGTTTTTCTATTTCTATTTCTATTTCTATATAAAAGCTAGATTTTTTTTAAGGAGAAACCCCTTATCTTTCATTTTTAAACAAGAACTTTTTATTGTAACGTCAAAAATAGTGGTGCTCCACGTGAGTATTTCAAACTACATTCGGCGTGAAATTTTAATAAGGTCACTCATTGCTGGGGAGAGCTTGGCTTTCGAGTCGTGAATATATTTGCACAAGTGGGGAATGCTATGTCAGGGAGCCATGATTTTTTTATTGCAGAACATTGTGCATGAATCAGCACAAGTCTCGGCATATTTTATTTTAGAAACTTTGTTTAAAACTGGAATATACTCAACGAGTTTATCATTTTTTTAATTTCCTAACTTTTGTAGGCTTTCCTCCGACTAGTTCTAAAAGTCGTATAAGTATTCAGCGAGTAAATTTCATTGCTTTTTTCTCAATTGATTCTCAATACATTGTTAAAGTGATATTAATTCTATTTTGTCGAATAAGTAGGTAAGTATATGTAGATCACTCGATCAACACGTCGAACAAACGCAGGCAAACGGGCACCCATATATCGCTTGTTTGACCCACCTACACGTATTTTAAATGGTAATAACAGTGAGTTTTGTATTCACTTTTACTCCCATATAAAGTTAATCTGTGATAAATGGTATTTCATGACGACCAATTATAGTTAATCTGTGATAAATGGTATGGTATGACGACCATAATCTGTGGTAAATGGTATGGTATGTTGATCAATTGGCTCAGTGGCGGGGCCCGCCAGCGGAGTCAATGGTCGCGAGTTCGATCCCTGCATCGGAATAAATATATGTATGGATTACAAATATTTATTCCTAGTCTGATAACCCCACCAATCCGCATTGGACAAGCGTGGTAGGTTTAACGTCCGTTCCTCCAGAAATGGTGAGGTCCGTGCTCAGCAGTGGAACATATATAGGGTGTTAAAAAAAAGGTATGGATGTAATATATATGTATCACATTTGTAATTAATATATAAGTATTTTATCGTAAAATGTTAATGAAAAAGATTAAATTGAAAGAAGAAAACTTAGTAACTTAGTGTATAAAATTTCATCTACGCATTGCTATGGCAGAGCATGGTTTTTGTCTATAATAATACATGAAGCTTGTGACCGATGCCAATACAATTGGAGAAACAAAAGCAGCAAAAACAAAATTAGGTTCTATTGTATGGGGCACCTAAAGAGAAAGGGAGAAGACACGCTACGAATATGACGTGTCAGTACCATTGAGTCAACAACTGGTTGGTCTATCCTGCCAGACTTGAACGAGCTTGAAGAAACTAATTGGCTAGATTTGACCAGTAACATGTTCTTGGATCAGAGGCCAAAGAATACTTCGGATCGTTAAGCCATAAACCTATAATGTAATAATAATGTATGTAATAGAAGTATGTATGTGAATTTAATAGAAAAATATATGTAATAGAAGTCATTACGAATGAACATTTTCTTACATATTTGACAGTGAGTGATTGAGCTGAATATATTTCTTTTTAATATGGTGGATCCTTACGTTTCACAGTACTATTTCATTTCACTAAAGTCGAATACGTGTCACTTATATCAAGCCAAGGAAATAAAATTGCATTCTTTCCCATTTTATGAGGTTTCCACTGACTCCCCTAGAGGATTTCCTCACGAAAGGGATATTTAGAGATAAAACACAATTTAAACGTTTCGCTGATTTCCTCGACAGATTTGTTTTTGACTAGCACTTTATCGTTTATCTCGAAAAGGTGGAGTTTTGTGAGATAAATTTTAATATGGGATTGTATTTCCTTTCACCAAATAGCCGAATGGTTCTAATATTTAAGTTTAAATATATATTTTTTAATTTATTTAAAGACGTGAAGAAGTTCTAAAAGTATAATACAATAAATCTTACCCTTTTAACTGAATTTATTATAAACAATGACCACCAAATATCTTCATACAAAACTAGCATTGACAAAAGGCTTGTCAACTTACCGTCAAATATGAGTAATAATAATGGTAGTGTTTAAAAGTGATTTTGTAAAGAGTGTTCCCAGCTACTCAGGGAGTGATGGCGCTATAGATCGGCCCTTCTAACGAGTATTTGCCTCTCTCTGCATAACTTGGGAGCGATGTGCGGTATGTGGTTTATCTCCTAAAAAACTGTTTTTAAATTAATGTATATCTCTCTCAAAAAATACATTCATTTATTTGTTGTGAATAACAGAAAGAACAATTATTTTTAGATGGTTCCCGACACATATATGGCTTACAATCAAAAAATAAATATAAATAAAAAAATGGTATCAGTTGTATAGTTAACAGATTAAAATTTTGACTTCCTACACAGAAGCGAAACTATTTCACCCACTTACAGAATGAAAGATCAGTAAGAGATCTTTTAAATACCTAAACTCAGTGGTATGTTAAACAAAAGATATGCACAATAACGTTATCATATTTTATTATCCAGATTAATAATACGTGAAGCACCCTCCACTCCATGTGTAGCAGATTTTCGAGAGGCGTTATTAAATCAGTAATTAGTGTGTAAACAATATCACGGGATGTCGTAATATCACTTGGGAATAAATTACATGGAGTTTCAAGTGACAAAGTGTTCTCCCCTCGCTGTGGGTATTTTGTATAAATTTTTCACAGCCCTTGTGCATGTCATCGTAGGGCATGGGGCCACTCCATTTCTGAATTAACACATTCGACATTGGCACCTTCAAAAAACAAGCCTACACATACCTAAAAGGTCAGCAACGCTTTCTCGACTTCTGCGGTATCGCGGTTGTCTATGGGCGGCGTTGATTGCTTTCCATTAGGCATCACGCATGCTCGTTTGCCCTCCTATCCCATAAAAAAATACAACAAGCTTGTCCAAGGCAGCATGATGATACCGGAATAAACTGTAGTCCATAAATATATTTTCTTTAATCTGAATTAAAACAAATAAAAGTCATAACATAAGGTATTTACATCCATAAGTCTGACTAAAAGTACAACTAAATATGAGTTATGTTAATAAACGTAGCTGATAGCCCTTTGGCTCAGCAATTAATCTATAAGCCAAGGTTTCTGAGTTCACGTTCCACACTAAAGTGAAGTACAAAAAGAAATTTGTCTATGTACTTTATTAATTATAATCTTGGGAGGACACTATGTATCACTGGTATTTTTTCGAATCTGAACATAATCTTGGACAAGGGGTAAATGTCCTTATTCTCATTTTCAAAAGTAGCTATCGCGTTAATCGACAAGATGGCGGCCTTTTACATTCTGTGAATGTTTTGATTCTGTGCTTTGCATTTTTATTTACACTACAGACCCTTTTGTTATGTGCAGTAGCACCAAAAAGGACAGCAGTAGTTTAATTGAACACTGCGGTATTCTAAAATATTTTTTAAACGTAACGTCAAACAAATTATTATAGTAAACATTTGAAAAAGACCGTACTTACTCAGCAGACTATTTCTCTAATGATGAACTAAAATAACAAAACATACCTATTATTAATCAAATACAAATTAAAACTAAAATTCTCATTGACGAAAATGAATAAAAAATTTGTCAAACTTTTCTACCATTTCACAATGACATTACTCTGAATAGAGAAAAACGACGCAAGAAACTTCGCAACAGTAATTTTGTTTCTTTACATACAGGTGTTATTGATATACAATCATTATATATAGCCCTACAGATAACCAAAAGAGATATTCTTGAATATATAAGTAAACATAATATTAGGAAAAACGTATCTGTAATATGTCGTTAACCAAGCTGACAATGTACAGAGAATATTCCATTTCCAGCGTAAGAGGTCTCCCAGGAGCTTCATTAATTCAGTCATTAGTCTAAAACATATTATGTTGAGACGGAGACGGCGTGAATCTCCAGCCTCGCATAAATTACGTGAAGATTTTAAGTGACGCTCCTCGCTCGCTGTGCGGCTGTGTTTTGTTCATTAACCCTTACAAAGTTAAATGAAGTGTTAAGTAACATTATTTTTTAAGATATTCAAAGGAAACGAAGTGAAAAGTTTTTACTGCCCAACTGTCATTTTATTGGACTTTGAAATGAATATTTATAAAGTCAAAGTGTGGGTAACATGTTTTATGTTACTAACGTAAAATATCTGCTCAGCTGTTGCTAACAGGTATCCTTTATCAAAATACACAACCCGCACTTGCTGTAATTGGTGAAGATACCATTTACAGGGATGATAATGGGCCCACCGTTCTAGCGACGTAGATGCTTATATGCAAGACGTCGGTATTCGTCGTTTGAGCTGGCCAGCGCGGAACCCAGACCTGAACCCCATTGAGCACGTCTGGGACCTCCTAAAAAGGCGAATACGACCTGTCCAACCACCTCCACAAAATATCAGGTAACTTAAACGTGTGGTCTCGGCTGAGTGGGAACATATTCCACAAGACACCCTCAAAAGCCTGGTGGAAAACATGGCAAGACGATTACATTCCGTAATTATAGCAAGGAGAGGTAATGCTCGTTATCTTTCTTTATTAAAAGTCTTTTTTTATTAAAATTGCCGTAAAAATACTCGTAGCTTTAATTTCACTATACCCATAAAAATGACATTGACTAAAACACCGATTCTAAAAAAGAAATTTCTAGCCATCTAAGTTAATGACGTACTAAAAATATTAATATTATCCATAAAGAAGCCAATGTAAGATGCCCGTTTTTAGCAAAGGAGTATGTTATGCCAGTAGA
The DNA here is from genome assembly GCA_031353405.1 of Baronia brevicornis. Classification (NCBI taxonomy): domain Eukaryota; kingdom Metazoa; phylum Arthropoda; class Insecta; order Lepidoptera; family Papilionidae; genus Baronia; species Baronia brevicornis. Next base: position 576,530 of record JASFAT010001732.1, on the reverse strand, counting down.
TGTATTCAATCAATCGCGTAAGCGTGGATTGAAATTCAGTTATCAACAAACACGAATCCAAATGCGATTTAATATGTCACGTGATTGTTCACAATTGTGGTTAGAGCAATCATGCTATTTGTTACACTAAACAGAGACCAGAATATTTTCAAATTCTTTTTTTATTAAGTTTTTCTAATTGATACAGACCTTAAGTGTTAAAAAGACAAAAAACTCACCAATGTTTTAAGTGAGTGCCAAAAAAGTCTTTTCAACACTCAATTAAAAAAAATTAAATGGTAGAAAATTATTGTTAGTTACGAGAGAGCAACGAAAGTACCTGCCGTAATGATTCGAAAGCTTTAATTTTCTCAGGTTCATTTTATAAAACCAGCAAGGACAAGTTTTCTAATGGTAAGAAATTATCTCCGCCCACCGATATCTGCAACATCAAAGGCATTACAGGTGCGTTGCATGCTTTAAGTTAATATTTTTTTCACAGCCTCGGACCTCTCCATTTCTGGAGGAACGGACGTTAACTCACCACACTTGTCCAAATACGCATTGGCGGGGTCACTAAACTTGGAATAAATATTTATAGGGCATACATATATTTATTCCGATGCGGGAATCGAACCCGCGACCATTGACTCCGTGGGCGGGGGGCCCCGCTTCTAAGCCAGGTGGTCGTCAATATAAGAAAGAATTATAGGATAAAGTTAATATAAGAAGGAATTATAGGATAAAGTTAATATAAGAAGGAATTATAGGATGGGAAGAGATAAGTAAATCAAAGAATATAGCCTCCAGATCTCTACATTCACTTTACGTTGTAACAGAAGAAATATTTACTAAGAGTATATAAACTAATTCAAGGATTTTTTATAGCATGCAGGACAACGAGCATGGGGTCACCTGGTGGTAAGTGATCACCGCCGCACATAGAAAATGTATGCTCGTTTCTTGAATGCCACTAATCCAAGAATGTTTTACAAAATTTTTTTTTAATAAAATTCAGAAATATAATAAAATAGAATTTCACTATGTCTCGGTATAACGGTAAAACTATGTCTATATATTCATAATCTTAACTTTAATATATAATCAAATCAACTTGATATATATAATAAAATTGGACTGTAGGAACCAATCCTACATTATTTTCATTTTTAATTAATTGCACGAGCAAAACCAAGACGCGAACTAGTCGAGCAAACCTATTTTCCGCGCTGTACGCGGCCGCACACCACAGTCGTCCGACGCGATCAACGCTAACGAAGACCCTCATCCATTGTAAACACTCTAGTCACTACAATAAACGAAGTTTGTGAGTGTGGCATACTGTGTAATTATTAAACTCCCGGTACGACTCATGACAAGACGAACATAATGGCTCAGTGTCGGATACAATGGTTGCGGGTTCAATTAACATATGTATGTATGACCAACACACATTTATTTCAAGTCTAGAGATCCGCCAATCTGCCTTGCGTCAATTGCATTGCGACAAGCGTGGTGGTTTAATGTCTCTCTCTTTCTCTCTCTCTCTCTCTGAGTCCTAAGTCCCCCTGTTGGGGCATAGGGCAGACACGACGTTTTTCCATCTCAACCTGTCGGAGGCCATACGCTTCACTTCGCTCCAGGGGTGGCTAAAGTCAGAGTATGGTCTTGGTGGGGCAGCTAATTGGTGGTTAGTGACTTCTATAAAATACCAAGTATCGAACTGCTGTGTTGATGGCGGAACACATGAGGAGAGTAGTGCCCTGGCCAGTCCGCGTTGTCCACGTCCATGTTGTACACCCCGGGACCTTCTTCAATACACAGTCGCGTGCTCGCCATTTAATTGCTGTAGATGCTAAGGACACAGGGCGAAAGGCGAGTATTCTGCGCTTTAAAACAGAATCAATCACCAGGGAGGACACCCGAAACAAAACCAAGCAAGTTTGTAGGCTTTGAAGTGGCAGCCCCGATAGCAAAATAGGGTACTTTGGGCTAATCACCTGCATACCTGAAATAAACCTGACTTCTGAAACAGACACAATGATAAACCGGTGGTTTAATGTACTGGGCTAAAATCAAAGTTAACCTTAAATGATCGCAGTTTTAAGGCCTATGACCACGGTAAAGTGGCTGCCCGTTCAGTTTTACGATTAGATCGAATTAGGTCTTTCTCAACTCGGGAAGGAGAAGGGTAGGCTATAAAAACTATCCTCTATAATAGTATGTATTAAGAATGTAGGTACGCGATGTTACCACAAAAAATATCGACATATTGCGAACTCCAAATGGTACGCTATCTACTAAATTCACATTACGGACCTCTAACATTCTGTTAGTGTAGTTTTTATATCTATACCGAAAATGTTCTGTTTATGAGTACATTTGTAATCTTGTTTTTTACTTTTGTTATTAGAAGAATTTTTTCGGTTACAGATAATGTTATCAGAACTATAATTCAATATTAATAATTAGGAAAACTTACGTTCCTTTTTTCAAAACACGTTCGCATTGTTGTTATTTTAGCGAAATATCACGTAGTCCGTATGAGGTGTAATCAATAATTCAGAAAACGTTTTTTAAATAATGTACATATATCTTGCTAAAAATATTATAATAAGTAAATGTATGTATATACCTGAAAGTCACAGATATTTCATTCATCTATCTGTAGTTGGTTTTGTACCCAGTAATAACCTACAAGCAAAAAGTAAATATTAATAAAAAATTGGTATCAATTTTATTTTACAAATTAAGATAGAATCAATTTTATTTTAAACTATTTTAGCAAACGTACCGAATGAATAAGAGACACGGAAGGGATGTTTCAGATCCCTTAACCCAGTTAATCTGGTAACCAAACTGGTATCTATACATTGAGCCAACAATTTACTAATTTGAAAATAGGTGTATTGTGACACATTGTACACAAAAAGTAAATAACAAATACAACGTTTTCAATCAGAGCCCATCATTTGATGATGATCCGCAAAATAGTATCAAAATTACACTAAAATATTTGACACTAGATTTACATTAGGTATACCTATGTAAAACAGATCCTCATTATAGTGTTCAAAAATACCGACTTGTAGTTTATCCCAAAAGCACACATTTTTATACAAAATTTGCGTCACTTGGACTCTCTTCGTCACTTGGACATGTGTGAATTATGTGCCATAGGTCATTAATCCCTTTGTACCATATGTTCGAGCTGATAATTTTTTTTAATAATAAATGGTAAAAAAAACGTTTTTAAAACTTAATTTATCTATTGTTTTTATTCGAGACAATGAACAGCTGTATAATGCAAAATCATTTATTTCTCAGAATAATATACAGAAAATGCGTGGTGTAATTCATGCGTGATGTAACAGATACAAAACGCTTTGAAATTATTTCACGGGTCACTAACTTGGTACGCTAAAATTTCGTATTTATGAATTTCTAGAGACAAATTCAATAAACTCATTATCCAATAAATTCAATAGCTAACTTTTTTTTATATTAAATAAGATTTCTCGTAAGACTTTGTCATATGAATTTAGTTCATGATTTTAATTTGCTCGGCTACACTAACCGAAAATTACATTAGAATCTAGTACCTATTACTTATTTTTATAGGTACGTATGTTTGTTCTGAATTAAATGTGATGTTACTTTTAAATTAACAAATGTTATTATGTTTCCTATAATTCCTATTAAATTAAATTGTAATAAGAACAAAATAATTATGATCAATTTTTTTTCTTTTCCACCCGAGATATTTCTTTACTGTAAAGCGCGAGTTTGTTTTTAATTGTAAATAATTCTCCGATTTTATTTATTGGTAATAATTTTCATATATACATACATTTTTATAAATAATCTACAGCACTCAAATAACATTATAAAAATTTTTTGCACCTTGCCATGAATGATTTACAGTTTTATACCTACAATTATGTTTATTCATTATTTAATATTAGTTTAAAAGTTTAACATTAACAGAAATATAATAAAAATACATATTTTATCTTGGTCGTTGATGTAACGAACGATGACGTGTAAATCACAAGAGTGCTAATGAAGTAAATGTAAATTTCTTTCTAAATTTAAAACTTATTTTAGATATTTATTTAAGGTTTCTCCACTTGCACTATTACGTCACAACCAAGCATTTCAACCGTACCTATAAACTGCTCGTTGAAAGTGCTATACTTTACCGTTAATTAATGTTTTTCATGACATTTAATAAAGCTAAAGGGCGGTATTTTTACAAAGCTCTCAAATTAAGTGGAATTCCTTTCGCTTCTAGATAATTACACGTAGCGAACTCTCGAATTACAGAATATTAAAAAATCAAGCAGTTTATTTTAAGAAAAATGCAAAAAGTTCAGTAATGGAATATCATTTGGACGTAATGGTAAGTAATTCTTATAATTTACAATAAAATGAATATAAAGTGTAGAAAAAAACTTTTTTTTATTATTATTATTAAAGACGTTTAAAAACGTTTTATTATTAATTTATAGTTATAGTTTTATTATGCGTAAAATAAATTCTCATTATTGTTACCACACCACCATAGAAATAAAAATATTAACTCTAGTAATTAATATGAAATAAACCAAAATAAAAGCAAAATAAATGCACCGTCGGTAAAACGATCGAAAGTTCTAGCGTTCCCAAAATTCGAAAATGTTTCAATAATGTGCAGTCTTTTCTAGACATCGCCCTGTCCCTTTTCTGCACGAAGCTTTTTGCTATTAACTGTTCTTGTCATGCATTGACGGACGTCTTGTACAATTTAGTTTTAAAAGTTGTAACGGCTTGCTTGATCAGGATTATGAGATTTCAAAAACGAGGTTTTAATCGTTTCATAAGAAAAATAATTTTTCATGTGTGTTACGCAACACTATTAACATCAAATTAGTGTGTGTGTGTCTACTAATAAAATATGGACTATGAAGATTGAAATAAATGATTATTTTTATTTAATCAAATCTGGCAGTTTAAAAGGTTAATTGTCAACTTCTTGTTGGTTTTTTTCGGCAGTCTGAACTGCCGATCGGGTGGTGAAAACTTTATTGTGAAAATTTAATAACTTAAATCATCTGTCTAATGAATTGGCTGAAACAATTCTCAAAACGAGGTTTACCTTTTGACTTATCTATGTTACCTATTTATCAATCGCTACAAATTAGTGCTTACAAGTAAACTGACCCTACCTACTGTACCCTACGTACAAATGACGAACACAAACAAAGAAACTGAAAACAAATTTATTTATTTATTTATTTATTAGGCAAAAAAAACAAGTCACAGTCTTAAAGAATGCTATATAATATAAACTTAACAACGCCCGGACTATAACTCTTTAAATATGCGCTCAGCATGGCTACATTTTAACAATAAGGTTACTATATAATAATAAAATACTATAAAATTGAAGAGATAAAATTAAATAAAAAAAATAAGAAATATAAAAAAAGAAGGATAACAATCAATTTTGTGATCTATCGGCTGCCAAAGATATCATGGAGTGATCACTGTAATTGATGTATTTCGATATTGAAAATGACAAACGTTTCTGTACCAATAAATAACCATGTAGTCAATAAATATATTGCACCGTGGTCAATAAATATCAGTATTAATATCAATATTAGCCCGCAGCAGTTCACTGCTGGACATAGGCCTCACTCAAGGCGCGCCACCTAGCCCGATCTTCGGCTACACGCATCCAGCCTCTGCCAGCCGCCTTGCGCAGATCGTCGCTCCACCTAGCAGGGGGGCGTTCCACACTACGTTTGCCGAGTCGCGGTCTCCACTCCAGCACCCGTCTACTCCAACGATTGTCGGTTCTCCGACAAACGTGTCCAGCCCATTGCCACTTCAGTCTGCTAACTTAAAGAGCTATGTCGGTGACTCTGGTTCTCCGGCGAATTTCTTCATTTCGAATTCTATCCACCAGAGAAACTTCGAGTATAGACCTCTCCATACACGAATGCACTGAAAATCCTTGTCTCAGAAACCAAAAATTTACCAACACACGATTGGGTAGTAAATACATACATTTTCATTTAGTTTTCGATTTCATTATTTGATAATACAATAAAATACGTATACTTGTAAATCGGTTTTGTTTTTGGTACAAATTATACAGTAGACGGCGGGAGGTTAAAGCCAACTGTGGAGATGAATAAAACATGAAGTTGGCACAGACATCAACGGCGGTAGCCAATGCTGTGTGTAAAATTATACGCGCAAACGTGGGGCTACACTACTTAGATTAGACGGTGTATCAAATTTAAACGAGATTTCCCCTTATTTTAAACAAAAAAAAATTGTTTTTATCACAGATTACCCCCTACAGATTCCGCATAGAAATAATCTATACCACACATCTATGCATTTGTATTGATATAACTCGATGCTCATCCCTACTAATCCCTACTAAATAATATTATAAATGCGAAAGTTTGTGAGTATGTATGTTTGTTACTCTTTCACGAAAAAGTTACTGGACAGATTTGGATGAAACTTTACAGTAATATAGGTTATACATCGGAATAACATATAGGCTAGAATTTGTAATGATTTTATGTAATTTTTTGGTCATAATATAACGATACATGTCAATTAAGTCGGAAAAAAATCTGGCCTCTGAGAGCTATCTTGGCGTACGCTGCCTAAACTATTTGAGTTACACAAAGATGATGTACCGTAGGATTGTTTGTCTTGAATAGTTCTAAATAAAAGTCCGCGACAGCATATGTCTACCTTTTATGTGGAAGCCACAATGACCAAAATTGTGAACCATAAATTAAGTAAAAAATATATATATATTTATTTAAAATGATCTGTCACGAAAATGTGGCAGACCAAATTCCACGCGAGCGAAGCCGCGGGTAAAGGCTAGTATTTACATATATCTTAAATTTCGACCAGACATTAAGATTTGTGGTGGCGTTAATAATTTAAAATTTAATTATTTTTGAAAAATATTATTTTAACGGTGTACTTTTTTAAAAATGACTTCCTGTGCTATTAAATAGTGAAGCAAATCATCGAGAACATCAAGTTATAAAAAAAATACACCATTACGCTGTTGCGCAGGGTAGCTGGCAGAAACGGGAGCGAGGCTGAAGATGAACTTACGTAATGCGTCTTAGGAAAAACGGTGATCTTTCAGTGTAGTGGACTGCCGCACACGGTTCATGATGACAGTATTTACAATTTTATCTGTAAATATCAATTTATATAAAATAAGTTATATTACATATGTTAAAAATATAATACACAATTTAATTTCATTATTTTGATAAAAATATTATCTTAGTTCTCAATCTCTCTTAATTATAATATAAGAAAGATTTATTCATATTTATTTAAATATTGTTTCATTATTAGTAATATAATATATATATATATATATATATATATATATATATATATATATATATATATATATATATATATATATATATATATATATTAGATTTATTCATATTTATCTAAATATTTTTTTATTAATAATAATATATAAATTAAAAATAAATAATAAATATTTGTAAAGTTATTTTATAGTGTTATTTCTTTTTCATCCAAAACAACAAAGATATATAGTAGTTACCATAATGCTATTTCCCACACAGCAGAAAACCAGTGTCCCGTAAAATTAGCCTCAAAAGGGATCAAACAACGATAGAAGTTAATTAAGACGTCTTTAAGTGCTCCTTTATTTCCTTATACATTTTCAAACGTCTTTGAAATTAACAAGTATTATGAAACATAAGTATTACCTACAAGAAGCTGATTACAAACCTTCGATTAATATCGAACATTTATATTTTACATTTTTTTATTTTTTATTAATCGACAATGAAAAAGGCATTATTATCAGTAGTTTTATCAAAACATAAGTCCTATAAGGAAAGTGTCATTATGGGAAAGGGAGTGGGAGGGGGAGGGTATTGGGCCTCCGGAACTCAGCCGCTCACCGTGCGAAGCGCGGTAGCTAAGCTGCTACTACTCAGACGCCGGTTTTCTGCGGGAGTGTGAATCTTCCCCGGGCGAGCCGACCCATTCATGCTACAGACAAATATTATACCATTCTTGACAAAGCATTCGTCTACAGCGTGGCGTCAAAATCCTGACGCTATCCTAGCCGATTTGGCTGCTACGGCGTTCTAGTCTTAGAAATACACTCTCGTTTGCTATCTTCCCTTTACGCAATGAAGCCCTTTTGCTTTGATACTATTGATGTAGAATTCAAATATAGTGTTTTTGAGTCACATTTTTTTTTACAGAGACCACATATCTGTATGTCCCCATTCCTGAAAGAACGAGCATTAACCCACCACGCTTGTCCAAGACGGATTGACGGGCAACTCCGATTCAAAATAAATACTTGCATCATACATATTTCTCCAGATTGGAGAATCGAACGCGCGACCATTGACTCCGCCACTAAATCGATAAGGTCGTCACAGATACATTAGACGTACACAAATTAGATAAAAAATAGGAAAACTAGTTTGTTTTGAAAAAATTTTTTAGCTTCGACCGGGATTTGAACTTAAACCTGTGACTGTACTTTAACAAATAAATGATGTAAAATAATTTTAAAACCCATCTTTTGTGTAAAAATATATTATGATATCAGTACGACGAGTTAGCTCAGTGGCGGGATTACCGCCTACGGAGTCGACGGTCGCGGGTTCGATCACTGCATCGGAATAAATATACAAGTATATATGGCCTACGGGTATTTATTCCGAGTTCCAACAATTTGCATTGGACAAACATGGTGACTTAATGTCCATCCCCCCAGTCCCCAGCAGTGGGACTTATATAAAAGTTGTTCATATAAAAAATATGTACATAAGTATACGAAAACGTCTCGAGAAATTCTTACACCATTTCTTAATTTAAATTACACTAGTTTAAAACAAAGTGAGCGCTTTATCTCCTTCCAAAAATAAGCGACCCGTAAAGTGAGTGTTGGCAGGGATCAAAAGCGGTCGCTCGTTAACTAATGTCTCCTGATATCTTCAAGGTGACTTAATGAGGGTTCAACCTTATCCCTTTCCTTTTTAATGTAAAATAACGGCGTTTATTTGCTCCGTTCCGGGCACAAACCTCACCACATTTCTTAAAGGTATGAAGTATACTCCTCCATGAAACTTCAATCTGGATTAACAGACATTACATCACATACGTTCGAAAATACTCTCCGATATACAGGTTAACTCATCATATTTAATGGTGTATCTTACTTATTTTTCGTACTACACATTTCATCACAAATCATCAGAACTTCTACATATTTTTTTCATTTGCTTAAGTGTATTTTTAAGTTATAATCCAGTAATATAGGTATTATATATGTATGTATGTATGTATATAAAACGTTTAGTATTAGATCTTATCCAAACAATATATCCCATTATAATCCCATGGTATGCATTTGTCGCCTATACAATAATATATTTATTGACTACGGTACAGAAACATTCGATATTTTCAATATCAAAATACATCAATTAAAGCGATCGCTCCGCGATATCTTTGGCAGCTGATAAATCACAAAATTATTGTTATCTTTTTTATGTTTCTTATTTTTTTTTTATTTAATTTTGTCTGTTCAATTTTATAATATTTCATGATAACATAAGTAACCCTATTGTTAAAATGTAGCCATACTGTGAGCAAATTAGTCCGGGCATTGTTAAATTTATATTATATAGTATTCTTTCAGACTGTAACTAGTTTTTGTGCCTAATAAATAAATAAATTAATATAGTTACTAATATTATATAATATTAATTAATAAAGAAAACTCTAAACTATTTTGTACTTTTCTAATGCGGAGCATTATTTAATACCTATATAATATTTTTTAATTATCATTTGTAATTATTATTTTTTAATTACGTATGCTCAAGTACTATTAACTATTGTATACTCAAGTTGAAATTACGAAGGCCGTTCCAAAAATTGACAGTGAAATGAAAAATAGTACGCATATAAAAGACCTTTCTTAAAAACTTTTCAAAATATTCCCCTCCAATCTCTATGCAATTATGAATTCGGGTTAACCAGCTTTCAAAACATTTAAAAACGCCTCTTATGTCGAAAAATAACTCCCGAAATTCTACTACGGCCTCCTCTGCGGTGTTAATTTTTTGACCACGAAGCATATAGAATGGGGTAACATTTGTATCCCCGAAGATGTCAAATAGTCGATGGTTCTAGCAGCAGCTTTGTGAGCCGGCGCGTTATCTTGATGGAATAAATATTTAATAAAAAAACAACACATTAGTGGCCAATGATTTTCATCAAGGAGGTTAGTAATGAAATTAATTGTTAACTCAAAACAGTTTCAGGAAAAAAGAGATTGTATTAACTTTCTGGCTAACAATTTTTGGAACAGCCTAGGTAGTGTAGTGATACATTGATGAATGTACTAATGTAATAAAACTTTTTATTTGAATATATTAAAACCTTTTTATATTGTGTTGCCTCTTTTTGGATTCGTACTTTTCAAATTTAAAAATTAAAGATGAAATAAATGGTTTCATAAAATATAAAATGTAAATTGATAGTGTGAATAAAGTATGAATAAGATATATATGTACCTACAATGAATAAAAAATAATAATTTTACTAGGAAAAATGTCAATTAAATCGTAGATAAAAACCTCCTAAAGATGTCGTAAGCGGTAAGACTGGCACGCTATAGTACTAATTTCTTAAAATTATTATCTTTCTTCTTCTTAAACTAAATTACAGTTCTTTCTTGCCAGTCCAGCTAAACTAGTCGTCTGTAAATAATTTTAGTTATAAATATCATCTAATAAGTCCAGAAATTATCTGTAGACCCTTTCGTTCCATAAAAACACAAAAATTTTAAATACTGAACGTTATTATCAAATATACGGCCCTAACAAGAGACTGCTAGACATTGGCCTCTCTCAAAATAAAGTTTTTACCGTAATGACCACGCGTAGTGTTTGGATTGGAATCACAGATTAATTTTTATTGCTCGATCAGACGCTGCTGCGCATCCATTTCATTTTCACTTTTTAACAGCCCATATATGTCCCACTGCTGAGCACGGGCCTCTCCATTTCTGGAGGAACGGACATTAACCCACCACGCTTGTCCAATGCGGTCTCTTTTGAATATCATGTAACGGATAATTTTCAAGTGTAAAGCATTTTTAATGCTTCATATTTTTGTCAAAAAATACCTCCTTTTATAACTTAAATAATAGGGTTTAGAGAAGTTCTCAAACTCTGAAGAAAATCAGATTTTCGTTCTATCTGTAAAATTTACTCACGTGGACTTAGGAATCCCGATAAATAGGTCAACAATATGGCAATTTCAACAATTTTTCCTATGTTATTTTTATTTGTGTAAGATGAAGGAATCTGTCTAGTTTTTATTAATGTTACATGGACAATATTGCTTTTAAAACAAAGTTATAAAATAAAACCTTTAATTTGAAACGTATCTGTTTCGATTCCAATTCGAACGTGGTTACGATATTAAAAAATTTTAGAATATTGCTTACATTTTTGCATTGATGTATCTACAATTTTTTTGTTGAATTTAAATTTGCGTATTTTAAAACGTTTGGGGTGTTGAGTGGTTTAGGGTTTTCTACGTTCCATATGTGTGAAAACCATCGAGTTTCAATGTAAACCAGAGAGAGCCAAATCGTTGAGCTAGCGGATCACCTGACATTGAGTAATAGACATTTCCAATATTAAACGCATTGCAAATACATTACTTTATAGTAATTATAGGATAATCGTAGAGGATGAAGTAAGTAAGGGAAGTGGATGGAATGAAGGATGTACAGGAAAAGGGAAAGTTTTCCCTTTCCCCTTTACAAAACTCAGAAAAGACAACAGATAAGTTCTACAGTGAAAGGAAAAATATTAAAAGAAACGTGTACGATGGAGCTATCACCATGGTAGACTTCTTCCAAACCTTGTAAACATTAGTAGAAACCCCTGCTATACTTCGTCATCATCAACGATGTAATCACTCAGTCTGCTGCTGAAAATTAACCTCTTCTAACCCTCTTACATCCCCATGTGAGGCGGTTTCCAATTTAAAAGAAGTAATAAATACACTATATATAGAATACATCTGACAGAAAAAAGCACTGGAGTAAGAACGTCAATAGATTTAATTAATGATTTATTAGGTTTCATTTGCTTGCTTATTTAGAAATCAAAAAAGAATACCGATAGCGAATACCGACCTCGTTTTTATGATTTAAGCAAAACCACTATAAAAATAGAAATTCTTTTATATGTGCACTTAACAGTTTACAAAATGAAGTTGATTTTTTCATTTGTGTGTATATATATATTAGTACCTATATTTATATATATATATATATATATATATATATATATATATATATATATATATATATATATATATATATATAGGTACTAAAGTAATCTCTCTATAATATCTAAATATAATATTATAATAAAATATAATCTCTTTATAATATATAAATATAATATTTTATTTCCCTTTCTCATTTGGAAGCGTCAGCAGAGCAATTCAATTACAAAAATTCACCGCACTCTCGTGTGAAGGTGCTGACATACAGTAATGGAGAATGTAATAGATTACTGTTCCCTCTATCCGTGAATATCAAGGTATGGTGAAATATTATCTGGAAATGTAATTCTCACAAAGCATTTGTATATCTATGTCGTCTTAAAAATACTGCGTTAGTAAAACAAGACTCGTCATCATGAATAAATATCATGTGTCAAGTAATTCCAAAGAATTTTTTGTTTTAAACGCAATAATTTTCATCAACAGACTGCGGCAAGTCTTTAAGCTAATAATGCTTGCGCTAGGAAATAGTTTTCACCAATAATCCAATTAAAGATAAAATACTAACGAACTAGATCGTAAGCCAGATTCTTCCCATGTGAGCGATACAGTTTATTTATTTATCAAAATAAATAAATACATACGATCAAAAAAATTATAAATACATACGATCACGCCTGATCCCATAGGAGTATACAAAGACCAGAGACATCCATCTACTAAGATCCCAGCACACTTTCTTTGCTTCATCCACACTCATTACTCTCTTCATACAAACATGTCGGTTAAGGTTACTTTTGACCTAACCTTTCTTAGCAGTATAAATTCAGTAAAATAAAATGTTTCACCGTATGAAAGTTTCACGAATATACTTGTTATATTATAACTTATATTTTAGCCATAACATAAGAAAAGGTCAAGACTTCGGGCTTCATAAAGTTACCTTTCGGATATCAGTGGACGTTATTAACAAGCGACGCACTTTGATCCCAGTTAAGGCTCCTTTCACGGGTCGATGATTTTTGTAAGGAAGGTTATTGTGCACTTTGAACAATGTACCGGTTCGGTCGATATTTTTTTTGTATAGTTGTCTGAATAAACGTAATAACTGAAGTTTAATTAATTAAATATTAAGGTAAATGAAACGACATCTAAAAAGGCTCGTTCCCAGCATGATGAATATAAACATAGAAACTTTTATATTTTTTTTTATGAAAGCGATCATGAGGATCCTCTGATAATAAAAAACCACCGCCGCCCATGTGCAATACTAAGGGCATTACAGGTGCATTATATTGCCTGCTCTAGGGTGAGTATAATAATGGGAGGAGAAAAAGAATTTAATGTCAGGGGATGAAAGAAATAGTAGAAGGAGAGAAGAAAATAAAGGAAGGGGAAACGATTAAATCTTCGAATCTTTGTCCTCACCTTACAAAATACAGAAACACAGTAAAATGCTTCCATTTAAAGCCGATATATTAAGGATTTGGTACCCTCCGACCAGATGGAGGGACGATTTACACAGGGCGACATGCAGAAAATGGATGCGTTAAACCGAATATTAAGTTAGGTGACAGTAGAGGACTCATTCTTCAAGAAGATATATGCCCAGCAATAGACTACCGCTGGCTGTCGTAGAATTAGTATGATCAACGTAGTGACTGGTAAAATTATTTCCAAACTAGTATTACTACTACAAACAATTGTGAATTATGCCAAAAAATACATACATACACATCGTCACGTCTGTTTCCCGTAGGGGTAGGTAGAGACCACAGATCTGCCTCTGCTACGATCCCGGCACACCTTACATGCTTCCTCCAAACTCATCCATCTTTTCATCCATCCTTCTTCTCACATTCATCGTAGCGAAACGACTCTCCGTTAGTCGCTTCTCGCCCTCATGGGAATCAGGACGTGATAGGTGACGAACTAAGTAACCATTATAAAAAAAAGAAAAAAGTCTGTTGAAATAAAAGTATTTTAACGTTATATAAGGTTCTTCAAAGCTGGCGTATTGAAACTAAATTTAATTATACATATTACAAAGTTTCCTGTCACAATGGGGTATTCAAGGGTGTAAATTCATAATTTAATTTGAAAGTTAAGTTCATGCTTCATAGGCCTTTCAGCTGCGCAAACTGTAAAGTAACGATCTACATAAATAATTGTCTCATTTCATTAATACTTTATTTAAAAGTTAAAAAAATTAAACGTTTCTCAGTCATTTTTGTGTCTATGAAAGGGCGGTGAAACATTTCTGATACGTCTAGGACGTTGCGGATGACTATGGACTGTGGTGATCACTTACTATCAGGTGAACCGCACGCTCGTTCGCCTGCTCTGTTATTCATAATAACCTTTTTTTGTTTTTTGTTTTTAATTAAAAGAAACCAAGTATTAATACGACCAATTGGCCACCTCAGTGGCGGGTACCTCCGCTCGCGGAGTCAATGGTCGATCGGGTTCGATCCCCGCATCGGAATAAATATATGTATGGACTACAAATATTTATTCCGAGTCTGGTAATCTCGCCAATCCGCATTGGACAAGCGTGGTGGGTTATTGTCCGTTCCTCCAGAAATGGAGAGGCCCGTGCTCAACAGTGGAGGGACATATATGGACTGCAGATAAAAAAGCATTAATACTAATTTAAATCTTTTTGACTGCTGAAACAATATACTCAAAACAAGTGTTTTTTATGGAATTGGTATGCAGTTGAACAAGTGGAACAACAATATAATTATACATTATGTATGTACATACATATATACTAAATATTATATTATTATCCCTCCATTTAAAATGGTCGGAGCTTTGGCAACCGTGGATGCCATGATTTATGTACATGGTTAAGTTTTTGTACTTGACAAACTGCTATTTTTCAAAACAAGAATGAAAATAAGAGGTAATGTATATGTTACTACCTCTCATGATGTTTCTTTACCCCGGATAGTACTTTGTGGAAAGAATATATTAGAGATAAACATCTAAGACGCTTTCATTCTGTTTATCGTTACGATTTTGCTGATTTCTTTGAATGTTTTTCTTTCAAGCCCTTTTACGTCTTGGCTTGGCTCGGAGTGGGTGGATTACATAAACAAAATTATCGTACTTTTTTTTTAAAAATATACGATTTAATAAAATTATATCTTTTTAATTTGTAAAGCGAAGGAACTTATAGGGGGCAGTCCCATATTTCCTATGCCTGAACCTATTAAACTTCGATAATAGTAAACAGTATCGGGCAATAAAAAAACTCCAGAACCAAATTCACATGTACATTCACATAAAGACATTAATTAATTATTAATGTCATTAAGACATTAAAAGTTATAGAAAGACACAATAAAAGTTATGCAATAAAACACAGTTCACAAATTCTAAAGGAACCGTGTCCTTGTTTATACTAGCAACATTAATTTTGGGCATAACTTTCACCCTTTATTGCACCATTATTTTCTTCATATACTTGAGAGCGAGCCATTTTTCTTCTAGAAGTACCATCTCCTTTCTTATTACTAACCAATTACATGAAGGGAACCATTACTTTTTTACATTGAAGGAGACATCTCGAATGGTCAGATCCATCGCCTTATATAGGGGTCTCTCCAAAGGCATCTACGAGGCGCGCAGGCATCGCGCGAGCATTACAGGAGCGCAGACAAAATAATATACATACTTAAAAAACTTATAAAAAACGCCTCTTTTCACTTGAACCTAGACTGAAGCTTTTTTATTTTTGCCTAAGTTCCTTTTTTACTCGGTTAGTGTTACAGCGGCCTTTATCGTTATTATTTTATATTAAATCTAATTTTGTTTGAAGTTATTTTGTTAATACGTCTAAGCTAAGTACGTGAGTTTTATTTAGTTAATTACTCATCTGACGTGTTTTTACTTTTTACCGATTTGAACCTAGAACTATAAGCTAAGAAATCAGATACAACCTGCGGAGGTTCCTTTAAAGTAGTCAGTCAGTTTTATTTATTTATTATCATTAACATCAATATCTTGCAGCAATTCACTATTGTATTGTATATAAAAATTGAACTAATTCAAAGGATTTGGAATAACATAAACAATTTTCCAGTTTGTAGTGTTTGGACAGTACAAATATATGTTGTATATATATTGCTATCCTTGTCTCGAGCACGTGTGTTATGTGACTGCTAGTCAACGATCATTATTTCATCGCAGGCCGCCATCAAAGTAACTTTTCTCAATTGTACATAAGTATGTCTATAGATAAGTAAGTATGAAATATGAATTGTACGTAAGTAAGTATGTTTCTCAATTGTAAATAAGTATGTAAACTTTTAATTAGAATTTACACAGACCTCAAATTTGTCTGGTATCTGATAATTTTATTTCTCCCTGTTCGTACAGCAAGAATACAAATGGTAGCAATGTCTGAGTCCAAAGTACATCTGCTCTGTTTAAAACGAGAACATTCACTGCATGCATTCTTTAACAGACCAATATAAAATACTCGCTTCAATTCGATCGCTGTAAAATGTTTATTTTTCTACATTACTTATTTTTATATGTTATGTACATTTTTACATGTACTTTGATAATCAAAATCATTTACATGATTCTTTTAGAAAAGGATGTGGCAATAGGACGGTCACATTTGTCGAAGAACTGACAACCGCGGTAGAAGAGGAATGCTGGAGCAGAAACCATGTCTTGGCAAACGTAGTGTGGGCTTCTTAGCCAGATAGGGCGACGATCTGCGCTAGAGCAAATAGATCCGTGAAGCTAAAAATTGTGTTATTTAGCGCATCTAGGAGGCTATATCCAGCAGTACTCTGCCGCTGACCGTAAATGATGATCTTCTTCTTCTTCATTAAGTCAGCGATCACACGTTACCAGCCCAGAACTGGGCTACTGACACTGCATCATCCGTTACCATCATAAGATCATCTGGTGAGTAGGTGACAGGGCACAGGAGAGCAGGATGTCAAGTGTGCCTCTCTCACGATCATACAAGGAGTTTGTAGTTGAAAAGTCTCTATGAATGCTGTCTCTATTGGAAGTCTGGGTGTGCAGGAGTTGAGGAACTTCCAGACTGGCCAAGCAAGTTGCTTCCAGCTGGCAGTCTCTGAAGCATCAATATAACTCGATAGGTAGGTGATGATCAACCTTACATACATTTAAGACATCTGCAAAAACGAACTATTACTGAGTTTTTATTTTATTTCTAGTGTTATAATCATCAGGTAACAGCTACTCTTGGAGATTGGCATCCCTCACCACTGGGAGGTGTTGCTGTAATCCCACACTTGATGATCGCATTAGGGATCACTAGATATAAAAACGTATCTTTTATTTACATAAATAATTCCCCAATACGGCATGACAAAATAGAAGAAATTTAAATACTAGTTTGGAATAAGAAAATGGATGCAAAAGTAAAAACTTTAGCAATAATGGTTTTTTACAATAAGAAATACTATCTCAAGTTTAGTGAGGCTTTAAGTTTCACCGGTAAAAACTTTAGAAAGAAACTTAAAATTGAAAAGTGTGCGGTTTTTCCCTCGAGGTATTGCAAGGTTTCTTCTCTGCTTTACAATAAACTATCAACTTCTTATATACAACCCAATAGGAAAGTGTCAAATTTCTTAGCTAAGGTTTTCATGCATTCAGCATGAGGATAAATATTTTCAGACCCTATAGCTTCTATTATGAGTCAAAGTTTATATTCATATTAAATGTCTATCTAACATGGCATCCTAGTCTGGGGCTATGAGTGCAGAGTTTTATTTATTATTATTTTATATATCCCGAAGTTATCGCTTATGCGTCAAAGGCTCTATCAAGTTAGGTCGTCGTATATATTAAATTCTCGTTTGCTTATAAAAATATTTATTTTTTATATAAGTATTTATTTATTTATTTGTTATATATTTACTTAGTTACATGCAACCAATTAAAAACTCATTGACAAAGTTACCGCCTATGAAATCAGTAGACGCGGGTGAGATACCCGCATCGGGATAAATATACATATGTATGTATGGCATTCAGGTGTAGTATGTATGGCCTACAGGTATTTATTCCAAGTTTAAGTATTCCGTCTAGCTGCCTCGGACAAGCTTTCTGGGTTAATGTACGTTTTTCAAGAAATGGGAAGTCCCAACAGTGCGATATATTATATGTACATATATGGGCTGCATAGAAAAATCCCGAACATAAAGAAATCAGTGAAACATTTTCGTTTTATGTTTAATTTCATTTATACTCGTATATATGTACATCACTATTAAAAAGGGATTAAACGGAGAAAGTTCATGTGTTTTCAGAATATAAAGTGAAGGGTCAAGTACTGGACTACCCTTTTAAGGGCGCGGCAGTTTTAATCCTACCCTACTTAATTAATTTAAAGTTTTAATTGTTAATTTTCCAAATTGTGGGTCATCGGTGAGTCACTTTATTTAGTTAATTTCGTTTTGAAATAATTGAAAACTATATTT
Organism: Baronia brevicornis; assembly: GCA_031353405.1. Taxonomy (NCBI): domain Eukaryota; kingdom Metazoa; phylum Arthropoda; class Insecta; order Lepidoptera; family Papilionidae; genus Baronia; species Baronia brevicornis. The sequence continues at coordinate 557,721 of JASFAT010001732.1, read as the reverse complement.
TTATTCTAATCCACTGAAAATGATAAAAATATTTTATTGTTTTTTTATAAAAATATTTGATTGTTTCCTTCTGATTATGACTATAAGTATATGTATACATGTATAGTACATACGTTATTTACATATATTTATTTTTAGTCATTTATATTTTTAATGAAGTAATTATTTACATATTTATTTAATATAAAACGTTTTTAAACGGCCTAGTTTATTAAATAACGAACAACGTGAGGCGCATACAGGCTCCTCCTTCTTTTTTAATTTCTAATGCATTTAAAAAAACTGATATTAAGAGAGATATATAAATTATAATTGTCTGTCTTTTTATATTACTTTAAATTGTAATTATATAAATTTAAGTTAAATTTGTTTCCAACACTATACTGAACAGTACTTGAATCTCATTATTATCAGTTGAATCTATGAAAAAATATAAGCGTATATTATTTATGTTTTGCAAACATAAGTTTTCCTGAAAAAGCTTTTGCTACAAAAAATTATATCAAAATGAAATCTTAAAGATTCATTCAACTATTTTTTACACTTAACCGACTGGAAGGAGCTGGTTACCGAGCGTACCGAGTTGGAATGAGAATTATTTTCTTCTGCTGTTTTCCTTTACATGAAAAAAAAAATTAATTTGATTCCTTAGAGGAGCCGTAAGATTTTAAAAAGTATTTTTTTCAAGCAATATTATGAAATTACTAGATTTTATTTATTAAAATTTTGCTGGATTCTGTAGAACTGCGTTAAGATATCTCATCTCTCAGGATCGTTTATCGATAATTCCGGCCGCTGAATTCCACTGCCGCACAACTCACCACAAGGAAAAGTTTCATCCCCACCATTTGGATGAGTGGCGATCCAGAATGGTACATTTTGCTAGAAAATTCTTTCTAGGCACCACTAGCTTGTGAAAACAACTACCTCCAGCGGTGTTTCGAAACCGACACTACATTGAAACCTTCGAAAGACAACCCTACACTTTTTTAAAGGCCAGCAACGCTTCTACGCTGCCTTTGGCACTGCGGATGTGCGGCGTTGATTGTTTTCTATCAGATGACATGCCTGCTTTTTTACCTTCCTATCCCATAAAAAACTAGGACTCTTGTTAACTAATCAAACTGAACTACGTGTAACATGTTTCTGCTAGAAAAATGTTAACAGTCTCATAACACAATCGAACTAATTATTTTCTATGCAAACAACGTATAACTTAGAACTTTGTATAGCAGATGAGAATCAGAATATGAAACAAAAAATACAAACAATACAAATACAAATTAAGATTTTTTAATTTATTATATAAATTTTTCACTTTATTTATTATACGGCATACACAAACTTAAGTTTTTTCCGTATACCGTCGTGATGAGTTGTGTGTGGTGATAAGTATGCTTATTTTTGACTGGATGCGTGTATCCGAAAGTCTACAAAAGATATATATACTAAATAATATATCTAAGATAAAAGTCTAAAATGATTCCACCATTTCCACCAGGGAAAAACTACGCTGTTTCTAATTTAAAATTTCTTCCGTAACTCTTTACCAGAAAAACTTAAGCTTTTCAAACTTGAGATGGTCTTTTTTAGCGTAAACAATCATTATTGCAAAAGTTATTTCCACAAGTAGTGTTTATTTTAACATTCAGAAATTTGCTATTAAAATCTGTTAATACACGGCAAAGCAAACTATTTACAGATATATATTTATAGATCTTTGTAAGTATTATAAATCGAATCTTAAAAATAGATCTTCAGTCTTAATTAGATGACTTCAGCTAGAATCTCGATAAATGATTTCTCTGTCGTTATTTCGTCTGAAAGCAAACCAGTATTGGTGATACTTGCTGTCGGAGATATCTTATTAAAAATGTTTAACATAAATAATTTCTGAGTTAACTGACAGAAAATGTCTGAAGACATTTATTTCTGTCCACTGCGCTTTTTTAAGCCTTGGATTTAAGATGGTACTAAGTAAAATTTGAAATAATAGTTATAGCATCGATACAAATTCAAAAATGAAATTTAATCACAGAGATCAAGATGAGATGGTCAATCTATTCGATTTTTTATGTTTGTTTCTTGATGTTTGCTTGTGAAAAAGGTCTTTTCCATTTCTTTCATTTTATTTTTATTAATATTACTATTACTTGTATACATTTAGTAATGTTGCTTATTAAAAGCAAAATAAATACTTATATTTTTTGTTTGTTTTTATAACAGCAATATTAAATATTACAAAATAATTAGGTAAATATTCAAAATCATCTGGCTTTATAATTTAGAATTGCGATTCTTAATAAAAAGTGCTGTTGGATCGCTATTTCTGGCTCAGTTAACTACAGTTCGACTGTGGAACCAATTTAGTGATTCACGAGATCTGTTCAACAATTAAACTATTGCCTTAAACTAATTCTATGCAATTTGAAACTTAGTTCAACAGTTCAATTCAGATAGAGTTGTGCGAGTGGTTTTGTAATAAGACCAATTAATTCAACAATACATATAACTACATATATTATGTATTTACTTTGTTACATGTTTTGTGTATCCCCGGCTAGATAAATGATGTTCTGCACAGGATGACTTGCGGAAACTGAGTGCGTGTAATCAAAGATCAGGCTAGGTGGCACCTTGGGGGAGACCTATGTCCAGGAGTAATCTGCTTATCATCTTATGACGATGATAATACATTTTGTTTATTACTATACAAAAGATTAAATTGCTCAAACGTTTAATGTTAGTAAGCCTGAAAGTCACTACCACAAAAGCATGTTCCTTTTTATATCTGTATAAAGTATTATGAAGGCAGAAAATGTAAAAGAAACTAACTAAAAACATGTGGACCGATACAGAAAATTAATTTGCTATTAAATAACTATACATTGAAATAGGTTTTTATTGCATAAGTAGGAGGAACCTTAAAGATATGCCCACAAAGACAACGCCATCTGCGTTGCGAATATAAGCCAAGTGTTCCCGTGACCTCAGTGTAAGTGACGCAAAAAAAACTCACCCCCCTTGGTTGATCTTTCGGTTATAAGTCAGTATATGGAGTCCAACATAACCCTCCGACGGCCTCCAGGCTGATGAGTGCATAAAGGATTACCCCAAGGTTTAAAATTAAAAGGATTTTCATCATTACTATAGAAAATAAATATTAAGAAAAGAAGAAGGAAGTAACGAAAGGTAAAAGAAGTTGACATCGAGATCCTTGAACTCATCGCACTTAACCCCTCAATCCGCAATCATTTGATGCGGAAATTCTATAAAGATATGTTATATACCCGGTCGTTTCAGTCGATTTTTCTTCCTCTAATCTTAACTTGCTCAATATTAGCTGCCTTGCTTCTTTGTTTTTCTATTTCTTCAGTATAAAAATATATTTAACCATACCTAAACGTGAGTTGCGAAAGTCCGAAGGCCCAACTTCTTTCTCCTTCTTTCTTACCTCATAGTTACTACCCATTAGTGAATGCATGGATATTCATAAATATTGTTTCGAGACAGAAAATAAACCTGTGGTCTCCCGTTCCACAAACTGTATTCATTTAATATACAAATTATACTTTGGGAATAAAAAGTTAAGGTAACGAACTAAAATAATAAAAATGTATAAAAAAAAACTCGTCTTTGATACCATTGGTATTCTTAATGTAATATTTTTTCAGCTTCTCAAAATTCTTTTATTAATTCAGTGATCGCTTTGCATGATCACTGAATACAGAATTCGTTTTTTATATTGTTATTCCTTTCTGGTATCTTGGACATTTCAATTGGGAAGTTTATAAACTTGTTTATTCGCTGCAGATGTTTAGGTTTTCATTTAAAATTGATAAACGGAGTTAAGCAGTGGACTGCCAGGGGCTGTTAAGGATGATAATGAAATACCACAGTTTTGTCTATGAGAATTTTCATCATCCTCATCTATAAGGCGCATTAAAAAGGTATTATAACATATTTTTTCGTCGATCTTTTTCGTCCCTTAAGCAGATCGTTGCTACATTTACCTACTTTTCCCCTGCGTATTTTTCCTTATTTTATTTTTTATTATTTGTCTGTAGCATAAATGGGCCGGCTCGCCCGGGGAAGTACCACATTCCCGCAGAAAACCGGCGTCTAAATTATAGCTTTGCTACCGCGCTTCGTCGCTTGAGTTTCGGTGGCCTAAGCCCCCCTCCCACCTTCCATAATGATACTTTTCTTAAAGGCCAGCAACGTTTCTGCACTGCCTATGACACTTCGGATGTTTATGGGCGGCGTTGATTGCTTTCCATCAAGTGACACGCCTGCTCATTTGCCTTCCTATCCCATAAAAAACATCATACTTAAACGAATTGGAAAAAATTAAGAAGTTTATTCAAGTATTAACTTATATGAACCCCTCTAGCAGATTTCATCTTTTTCATTCGATTAAACAATTTACGTCGATTGAATCCAAACGTATATTTTCCGTTCGTTTAAAGATAAAGATTGCATGCGCTGAATGTTCTCATTTTAAATAAAGCAGATGTGCTGGGAACTCAAACGACGGCTATTTGTATTCTTTCTATATGTAGAAGGTTGAATAACACTTTTAGGGAGGTAGATATGTACGTATAAAATCGTGTGTACAAATTATGTATTTACACAATTCACAGCAAAAACAGTTCTTCGTTTTTTTATAAACAATTCGTTTCGTTTTTTATAAAAAATATTGTTAATATATAAATATGTTAACACTAAACTTCATAAAACTACTACTTTTTAAAAGTCAAAAGAAATTTTACATATCGATAAATTGTGAGCTTTGTATGCGTTTCATTTAATTTATAACAAAATATGTTTTCTTTCAAAAAATAACCGTAGACGATTAAAATCATCAAAAATGAAATTTATTTTTCTTTTATAATTTTCTTCTTTAATATCTCAATCTTTCCTTTTATATATGTTATAGCCACTCTTAATGATATTTTGTTTTATTTTATATGTATATTCTTTGTTTATTTGTACTGCTTTGTAGATTTTCGAAGAAGTTCTTCTTTCTTTCATTCATATTCTACAGTTTTGTATGTGTCCATGAGCGACGGATGTTGTTTATTATCCCGTTTCCAGGTTACCCGCTTACTTCACCTATCACTTCCAATAGAAATAATACTTATGAAACAAAGGTTTACGTTCAAAACAATCTATTTAAATATCAAAAGCCTAAAGGCAAACAAAACACTAATCTTTATGCGAAAGACAAAAGTATGATTATATTCTTTCTTCGTAATCCACCCACTGTAGTAAAATTTAGACGGAAAAGCGCTTGAAAGAAAACATTTTAAGAAATCAGCAGAATCGTAACGATAAACAGAATAAAAGCGCCGTCGATGTTTTTATTGCTAAAATATTCCTTCCACAAAGTACTGCTTGGGGCAAAGAAAAATCACGAGAGTCACATAAACATTACCCCTTATTCTAAATCTTGTTTCGCAAATATAACACTTAGAAATTAAGTGCAAGGTAAAAGGTTAAATATTTTTAATTATTTATATACACACAAAAAGACTATATCGTTTATCGGAAAAATCGACTTATTGCGGAACGTTTCCCGACTAGATGGTGTGACGAGCAGAGCAGTTAGCAGAGACTAGCTTGCAGCCGAAGATCTGCTTATGGGGAATGCCTCAGAAAAGTTGTTACTGCTCTTAATTACTTTTTTTTTCATTTATACATAGAACGACTCGTTAATTATATTTTCTCAAGAATTTTTTTTTATTTCTATAACCTATAGGGTAAATCTCAACTATTTTTTATTTATATCTAATTATATATGCAGTGACTTAATTTTTTTTTTAATGAATTCAAACAATTGAACACAAGATTATTTAAAAAAAGACTATATAAATGGCTAATAGTAGGCAATATTTATATTACTAAGGACTTTTTTGCTTTAAAAGTTGAATCGAATGTATGTAATAGATAAATCAATTATAACTTTAATGACAATGTAACAGTTTATTAATAATTTGATGATTTGTAACCATAAGCGACTTATGTATTTAGATCTCTAGGTATGTAACAATTAAAGAAATTTGTACGCCATAAGTGGCAATGTAATGGAACTGTTTTCGTCTTTTTTCATCTTGTTATACCTTACATTATGAAAATAAAGAATTATTATTATTATTATAAATGCCTTAACTATTCAAAAAATGAAGAACAAAATGTTTTTTATTATATGCAGAAGACATAAGTACAGACCGTCAATTTCTATTTACCTTCATCAAGAAGTATTTATTCTGTTGTAACTTTACCCATAAATTCTTGTTTATGTTCCTATATACACAGTCAAATTTTGCCCCCCTAAATTTACTGAAATGTAATAAGTCAAGATCTAAAATATTGATATTCTTTGTTTAAAATAATAACACACGAAATTTCATTAAATGCTAGTCTATTTTTTTAATCGATTTGCCTCTTCGTGCAGTTGCATATTTTGCCGTTCGATTATCGGCATAGAATAGGATCACCTTATTTCTTACCATGGGTGTCATAAAAGCAGATATCTGTAGATAGGCAGCAGTGTATATCTGTAAAATCAAAACTAGGGATGCCACGATACGCATTCGTGTCAATTCGATACCGATATTTATAAAAAAAAGTATCGACTATCCCGCTACCGAGATTGATTCGGATAATGAAGATTTAAAATTATGTAAATTTGTATGTTTAGATTAGAAACAGGCAAATTACATACATAATACTTATTTAGAATGTTAACAAATTTATATTTAAACTTAAAAATTGTAATAAACCAGAATATTACGATCCGATTTAAAATTATGAGCTTTACTTTAAAATATTCCGTAAAAGTTGATTTTATAAGTCTGTTTGGATGAGACCTGCCGTTGAGAATAGCTTCTCAGATGCGATAGAACTCATTATATCACTAAGTTATTAATTACTTATTACGTACCAGAAGTAACAATTACTAGAGCAAGCAGCTAGCAGAAGTATATCTGAGAATTCCCGTACTGTAGATAAATTGTGCCGCATTTATATTAAGAAATTGAGCATGAGTTTATTATCCATAGTGCAAAATTTAAATTGTATTCAAATGTATACATATTGGCAAAGTAATATCTCCGATACTGATATATCGGAAAACCCCAAAACATCACCAATATATCGATATTAGAAAACCAATCTGCGCTCACCAATTCTGCCACCTTGCGTTGGAAATATAGCAACCTCCCTTAATTTTGAGGGAGCTCAATGTCCAGCAGTGGACTGGTACTATTGATGTGGATTGTGGCCTTTAAATTTTTATTATATCATCATATCATATGATTATCATCATGCAAAGTAAGCATTAATTGTGTCAGACTAGTAAAGAGCGGTAACAATTTTGATGCGAAACGTCTGACTCTTTTATCGCCAATCTACTTGCCCACCGTGGTTCACCCAACGGTGAACTAAATTACTCTTTAGACCAGCTAAACTAAACCTACGGCCCGCCGGGCTTTTGTGGTAGGCCCATCTGGTGTTACTTTAATACCCAAACCATTTTGAATTTCGTCCCCATAAGAAAAATTGAGAGCGCTCTGAGTAAATGGGTTGTACATAACACTTCTGCGCCACAATACACATTGCTATTCAATGTCAATATCAATATTAGCCCGCGGCAGTCCACTGCTGGACATAGGCCTCACCCAAGGCGCACCACCTAGCCCGATCTTCGGCTACACGCATCCAGTCTCTGCCAGCCGCCTTACGCAGATTGTGGAGACCGCGACTCGGCAAACGTAGTGTGGGACGCCCTCCTGCTAGATGGAGCGACGATATACGCATTGCTATTATTTATACTATATTATTTATATAGTAATTTGCCGCAATACACGGCAATTTATTCATTTATTTTTTAATTTAAAACAAACGTCTGATTGTATCACAGTAACACGTCATTTTAGCATTTTAGTAAATATATCAAATCAAGTGTTTAGATGTACGATGTATTGCAATGGGATTTTTTAGTTCCGAGTAAGATCTCAAGAATTCCCTTTCCTTGGCTTCCATACTTCCATGTACGCGTCGTTTGTTTGCCGGTTGTGACTTCTTTTAAATTTATTTATATGACACAACTGTGTCAAAGCCCAAGAAGTCATTACCTTATACACGTAAATATAACATGTGATTGTACCTTTATGAAAAAAAGATTGAGTATCACTGGTGAAGACGGTGAGATAATTATGAGATAGGAAGATAAATAACCAGGCGTCTCACCTAATAGAAAGAAAATAAATTTCATAAACACCTGTAGTGTAGATTTAATTATTTCAACACTTCTACAATGCCTATGCATTGTAGAAGTGTTGATATAATTAAATCAAATGGTATATCATATTTTTTCACACTCCCTATGTACCACTGCTATGCAAAGGACCAGGGCAAGGTGAGTTCAACGCGTTCCCCAGAACCCGGCCCGCGTTTTGAGAGGCCCCGCGGACTACGAAAGTTACAAATAATTTTTACTGGACTCATAAAATTACCTTCATTAAATACCAACTTCCTTAAACGCAAGTTTAAATGGATTATAACAATAATACGACGTTGGAACCTTTAAAAACTACGCCTATACATACCTAAAAAGCCGGCAACGTTTCCGCGACTCATGCGGTGTCGCGGTTGTACATGGGCAGCGTTGGTTGCTTTCCATCAGGCGACACGCTTGCTTGTTTGCCCTCTAATCCCATACATGCCCTGCACGGCGGACTGCCTCGAATGTAACTCAATGCTAACTTTTTCAGAAATGTTAATACTACAGTCGAAAATGTTTCAGCGCTCACGTGATATTACACTACGATAGTTGACACACTGTTTTTATTGTATTATTATTTGATATTCATTTTATAAAAAAATATTATAATACATAACAGCGTATGTAAATAAATAATTCCTCGTTGTAAAATTTACGCGTAGGAGGTGAATGTGTGTTAGGGCCCCGCAAAATTTTTGAACTCGGCCCCACAAAAGGTGACGCCGGACCTGCAAAGGACCTTTGCATTTTTAGAGAATAAACATTAAATAGGAAACCAAAAAAAATAATTATGAAAAGAAAATATAAATTAAATATAAATACGATTGGAGAATGAAATAAGATGCGGGAATCGAACCAGCATACATCAGATCCAAAAGCGGTAGTCAATTAAGTTATCATATACATAGAGCCATTACACTCGGAATTCCAAGTGCCCTTTATATGGGCAATATAATTGCATGCAATGACTATAAAGTCCTGTTCATAAGGATGAGAGTACTTGCCGCAAGTTGAATATTTTTTTTTAATTTTTTTGTGCATTTATATATATTGGTGTGAGTGTAAAAACTCAGTTCAAACGCCCGCAGGCGGACTAGGAAAGAATATCTAATGGCATTAAGTCCACCTGTTGTCCATTTTGTGGAAAAAAGTTTAAATAAAATAAATAAATAAAGCTCTTATCTCTATAAACCATTCATACGTCTGCAACTTCACGTAGGTAGAATAACGCATCCTACATACGCATTTTATTATACTATACATTTATTTTACAAACATATGACAGTGAAGGTGAAACGTATTTGTCTGTAATACAAAATATACGAAGCGTAAATTAATGATAAGGCTTCATTGTAATAAAAGCGACAACTTTGTCTACGGCTTCATAACAAAACCATTTATAATTTACGTGTATATATCGTTTGCCTAATTATCAGCATTCGTAAGTCTTTGTGAATAAATTTTACTGAAATAACAAAAAACTGATTTTCTTTCATAGTTGAAAACTTTTTATAAAACCATTCTGGTAGATACGAAATGTTCCATCGGATACGCTTCACATTTCGTTTATGCTTACTATCGCTATAAGCTAAACTTCTTGAATATCTGAATACGGGAATCGATTTAAATTTCAATATAATATGGATATTGTTTTATTGTTGCAGCCTATGCATGTCAGATGATAGCATTAACCCGCCACGCTTATGTAAGGTGATTGGTAAAACTTTTATAGGTCATACGTACATATATTTATTCTCCAACTACTATACCAATTACGTAGCAAAATTAGGTAAAATTTAGCAAAACCAGTTACCGGCCAGCATCAATTTTATTTATTTACAGCTGGATAAATGCATCGTAATATTTTACAAATGGAAATAAAAACTTCACGCTTAGTACAACTACATTGTTATACATATAAGTTTTATTGGAAATATAAATTCAACATTTTTTTCACAGCGCGTTTATGTATGTCCCACATTAAAGTATGGCTTTTCTCATTATTTTTTAAAGGAATGGTTGCACGAATTTCGAGCAGCCAACTGTTCACGGTCTTGCTCGAGTAAGCGCACAAGAACATAAACAGTGGCATGTTCTCATATTGGCGGACAAGACACACTTTATGTTGAGCCAGTACCATGAGTACAAAAAATGAGAACTACGCACTGGTAAAATTGTCTTGTATACATAATATTTTTTTAAAAAGTGTTTGTTACAGTCAATATAGAATATAGGCCACCCTTATAGGATAAAGGGAACAGTAGGTACATATTAATTATATCTATCTATACTAGCTAAAACTAATTCTTTAAAATACAAAAAAAAAATATTAGCCTATTTCCTGAAGCCGACTCGTACCAGTTCATAGAGCAACATTGCGGCCTCTGAGAGTGGATAGGCCAATACACTATTACTAACACCTATGCCGAACCTAGGATTATTATTAATAGAATAGAATTTGACATCACAAGATGTTGTGATGTCAGATATTATGTATTTTAGTAGGCTAGTGATTACTTGCAACTTATCATTATCATATTATTGTCAGATCATGCGACATGATAGGTACAAGTTGCTGCAACTGATCATAATGGGAAAAATCGCGGGCAAAAGACAAGTTGGTCGACAAAGAAAGTCGAGTCGTCGTCGAGTCGAGTGGACCGGAATAGCGAGTGCTCAAGAACTGCTGCACCTCGCGAAGGAAGAGGAAAGTTGTGCTGAATTGGCTGCAATCTTTACAAGTCGGAGAGACACTCTTAGAAGAAGAAATGATTACTAGCAAAGCTTTTTTATACACGGTATATCTACCAACACAAGAAACTGCATGTTTCTTGTGTTGGCAGATATACCGTACATATGTAAAATGCAAACGCCACAAGCATCGAAAAAAGCCGATATTTGCGGTGAAGCGGTCCGGAGTTAATAATATATCGAAATACTATTTTAATTTAAAAGTTAACCCGTCAACATTAATAACAAGTGTAACTTTTTGCGACACAATAAATCCGCACGAATTGGAATACGAAACGTGTGTCACTTTTAACTTTTAGTATTTGTTAAACAAGCGTGTAACATAATGCGAACATTTTTCAATTAAAAATAATCGATATTTCGATGTTTTCATAAAATATGTTTCGATAAAATTCAATACAGTTTTTCCAAAAACTTTCACTTGACCGCATACAAAGTCGTGCGATCCGAATCATCGATGATCAAGATTGCACCGATCGGCTTGATTCCCTAGCGCTGCGGAGGGATGTCTCATCTCTCAGCATTTTTTACCGCTTTTACCATGGGGATTATTCCGAAGTATTGTTTGGAAACTTGTCGTAAAGAAAAGTTTCATCTGGATGAGTGGCGATCTACTACGGTGCGCTTCTCTCGAAACTACTTTCCACACACCACCACTCTGTAAAACCAGAAAACCATGCCTTCGGCGGTCTTTCCGAACCAATATGATATTGGGACCTTCAAAAAACAAGCCTACACATACCTAAAAGGCCGGCAACGCTTCCGTGACTCCTGCGGTATCACGGTTGTCCATAGGCGGCGTTGATTGCTTTCCATCAACCGGCACGCTTGCTCGTTTGCCCTCCTATGTCATAAAAAATACAGTTTTGTAAACTTACTGCATCACTATCATCATAAACCCATTGTTTATGATGATAGTGACAGTAAGTTTACATTTTGCTCTCTGTGTCCTGTCACCTTGGCGGATGATCTTATGAAGGCAACAGATGAATATTATAAAAAAACTATATTTTAAATATGATATTATAAAAAATAAATATCCATCTTATGTTGTAATAAAATAATCTAATCTGTTATTTCACATATAACTGCTTTGGCAAATAAAACAGTTTCATTTTTCCACTTCATAACTTACTTTAACAGAGAACATTACGCCGATCGTACCAAATGACCAAAATTTGTGCGATAATATATAAAAAAGTAGCTTTGGTCTTGGTCGGACTTTGAGTAATGAGGGCACATTCGTGACGACGAACGCATATTGCGCTTTGGAGAACTGGGCGTCCGATAGAAACGCCATGGAAATATTTACTATCAATAATCCAAAGAAAATCATTTTTATTGATAAATTAGCCATTAATATACTTAGATAATATAACAAACAACAATCTGCGATCCCCCGTCCTTCCGGTAAGCGTAGAGATTATAGCAACACCCTCATCTTGAAGGAGAGCTACACACATCCAGTAATTTATTATTATAATAAAAGTGTATTAATTGACACACATTAAAACTAACATTGTACATTTTTTTAGTAAAATAAATCTACGCTAGCGATGTATAATAATTAGCTCAGTGATGCCGCTACCGCTTTCGAATTCAATGGTCGCGGGTTCGATTTTCGCATCGGAATAAAAATATCTTTTGCCTACAGGTATTTATTCTAATCCCATGAGAATGATAAATCCAAGTATCCCATCAATCCGCCTGGAAAGCGTGGTGAGGTAATGGCCATGCATCTATTTAAAAACGAGGAGGTTTTGTATCAAACAGTGTGTATATATATATGGAATGTACAAAAAAATATGTTCTCTAGATTAGACCGTAGGCAGAAGAGAATTTTCCTTGGGCCCAAACTCCCACCCCCCGAACTTCCATAGCTACCCTATAATTTTATATATACTGTAGACACTATAATATTTTCGACTCTTTCGAAATATTATAGTATCTCTAATAATTTACATTAATATATGTTTATTTTTAAATTAAGGTGTTACTTATTGTCTCTAGTTCAGAGCCCCCGCCCCCCTCCGAAATGAGTTCCTAATCGCGGCCATGTCAATAATCAAACAAAATTAAGGCATACCTGTGGAATGGAAGCTAAGTATATGGAAGCTAGGTTAACAAAATTCAATGCTAAATTATGCCAGGCTACATTAACACGGTTTCATTCTGAGCGTCTTGCATATTAAAAGCAACATTTACTTTGTGGTGCTTCGGGTAATCGTTGTCCTAGTAGAAACACTGAATTGAGTAAGGAAAACTTTACGTGTATACAGGTATTTTAAGGCATTTTCTATTTAATTACTCTCCATGTGTCCCACTGTTTGTAACGGTACATAACAAATATATCATTTGTTATGTACAATTATATTTATATACATCTATGGTCGAGGAGGATGAATTATGGAGCCAGAGATTTATGTCTTGTTGATAATATTGATGTTTTTTTTTGTATTTAAATAATAGAGCAAAATATTTAAGGTAGTAAACCTTTTTCGACTTATTTGATAATATAAAAATAATTTATTAATATTGGTTGAACTACTCTATTCTTTTCATTTTCCAATTGTAATATGTTTCAGCAGAATTGCTTAGCCACGCACGCTATTTTTGTTCTGGTCAGTCATTGTATTCATCTATCTCTCCTATTAAGCTCTTAAAGAGATTTTATTTAATAAATGAAAGTAAACATTGCTGTAATTCTATACGTATTTATGCATATATACGAAACCGAAATAAAAATGGCACGCACAGAATGCAAGTCTCGAGTCTCGATATTTCCTTTATTACTTATCTTAGGCGATTCATATTACGACTTTCTTTAATAATATTGCAAAATAAAATATTACAATTTATTGTCTAAGTTGTAGCTTAAAATATCCATGTTTATATGTTGCAATATTCAAATGTCTCAGTGTTTATTTGTCGCGTGGTTTCGTTTCATGTAAACGTCTATTCCCGCCTTGAAATATGAAATATTACACAATAAATGTAATTTTGAGACAAGAACAAATAAAGAACAAAATTTTCACAAAATTATAAATTTAAACTTTTTATATTGTTACTCCTGCACAATAATGTACAAGGCGACAAATGTAAATCTCAAAGTAAAAAGTTTGCTTTTATGTGGACGCAAATTGTGTTTTACTTTTTAAAACATTTTCAATTTACTCCTTCCTGTATACAACGCCTAAAAGTGTTCTACTTTGGAGAATGGCTACAAGTATCATTATATACATATCTCTATAGACGTATATACGCATATATTTTTGACAGCCCTTGTTTGTCCCTCTGTTAGGTTCGATCTACCTGATTTCTGAATGAACGCACATTAACCCACCAGGATTGTCCAAAGCGGATTGGCGGGACAATGCGACTTGGAATAAATATTATATCTGTAGGCCATACATATACATATTTATCTCAATGTGAGAATAAAACTCAAGACCATCAACTCCATAGTAGCTTCGTCACTGAGCCAATTAGGTCGCCAGATTATTAATATATATATCAATTCATAGCCTTAAATATGAGACTTCGTAACTCCAAAAAATATTTTTTCTCACCTCAATTGTGACGCTATAACGAATTCCATGGACTGCTTGGTGTTAATCTTAAATAATAGCTAGGTAGCAATACCTAAAGTGTAAACAGTTTTATAAAAATAATTAAAAATTTTATAATCTACTACAATAAAACTATATACACATAAAGAAAATCTATTTTTCGTTGTTCTTGAAGAATGGATTCACATGGACTAACAATTTGTAATAAATAAGCGGGCCATATGTTAATTTAAAACAGGGAAAACAATAAAATACTCATATCACTGGATAACAACACAAACTAGACAAAACAAAATATCAAGAATTTATTTTATATGGGAGGCAATGATTATTTATGAGGATAAATAACCATTGCCTCCTATGGACATCTACAGTATCTTTTCATCCATACGAAAACGCTGTCGTCACGCCTGTCTCCCGTAAGGGAAGGCAGAGACCACAGATCTCCATCTGCTACGATCTCGGCAAACTTCCCTTGCTTCCTCCACACTCATTATTCTCTACATGCAAGCCCGCCGGTTGGGGGTACTCTTGACCTGGCCTTTCTTAAAAAGTTCAGCAATCTGGTCTACTTTGACCAGATTTCGTTCAGACGTTTTTCGTGGTCTTCCTCTTCCGGCCCTCCCATTCACATCTTTTTAATATATATATATATATATATATATATATATATATATATATATATATATATATATATATATATATATATATATATATATTAAAAATTTTAGTATCTATAGAAAATTTTGTACAGTTTGCAGTAAATTTTCATTTTGCGGTTTACTACGTTTTCGCTTTTTTTACGTCATATACTGTATATCGACGTGAAAAGAACAAAAATGCTGTAAATGTCGCAGTTGTCAAACATTTTTTATTACATATTCGGATCAGAAAAAATACTGCGTTGAATGGTCTAAGACTCACAGCTCTCCGAACAATAGAAACTTTTATACAGCGTTGAAACTGACATCTAAAAATTTTTGTTGGCTCTGGTGGTAATTTTTTGTTTTGCAGTTTTTCTAAATTTTCGCTTTTTTGCAGCAATATGTATATACGATACTATAGATATGTTTCTATGTACATGCATACATATGAACCGTATCGCATTAGTAATGCTATAAGATCAGGAACTCAATTCATTCGGCACATAATGTAACTTTAGTCCATTAGTAACATAGAAAATTAATTGCCTTTCGTTCACCTCCATTTACTGTAGTCCAACAGCGAGATATAGAAGGCGGAAATACACACGATTTGGTGCTTTATGTTACAAAAGGTTTTCTATACAGACTCTCTTATATAGGTCATTCGCTACTACTGAACTTAATTCAATTTATATTTATCAAAATCTATCATTACTGACATAGAGCAAGTTACAATTATAATGTAAAATTTGAAATTGAAATTAAAATGAGCAAATGACTTTGCTTCTGCGGTTGAAAAGATCTAGTTAAATATTTATTCTATTGTTATACGTAATATTACTAAACTAACTAAACTTTCTAATAAACTAGTTTCTTTTTATTACGTACTACTATCTACATCACCTACCTAAGTGAATAGTCACTTACTACTATCTACATCCGCACAACAAACTTAAAATTCACCAATGAGTTTACATGCAAATTGAATGAAAAAATTGACTTTCACTTTAGAATGATTTATGTGCCTATCATGACTTAACAACTTCCGTCACGTGGCAGAACCGGGTCTGTCAGTTTGTTCCCTTCGATATAAGGAGCCCTACGAGAAAATATGTTACGTCACTCCGAACTTACTGGTACAGAAAAAACTTTTTTGATGAAAAGAGCCCACATTATTTGTGAAAAGAGATGAAAAGAGCTTTTTCGACGCAGGAAACAACTCACTGGAAAAATGTTTGAGCATAATAAGTGGAAATAACTATTATATTATATATTATATTATTATTAGCATATACAATATTATTAGTGTATAAAATATGCAATATAATTTATTTTTCAAATTCTAACAGGTTTTCAAAACGGACTAAAAAGATTAAAACAACGAAAAATACATTAAAATACATAATTTAACTACACAATTTACTTTGATATTTTCTGTTCTCCAAATATTAATACAAATTAATAAAACAATCATTTTGACTTATTTTAGACTTCAAAAAAATGTTTATAAGGTTTTATATTTGTTAAAGCTAATCGGTTTCAATTGTTGTATAATGAAGTCTTACCGTGTTACCCATTATTTTATTTATTATATAACAGATTTGAAAAACGGCCTTTTCAAACAGCCATGAGGATCAATGTTTTTTATAGGATAGAAAGGCAAACAAGCAAGCATATTGCCTGATGGAAAGCAATTGACGCCATCTATAGACATCTTCTTAGAATGCCTCTCCAACTTGCAAAGGTTGGCAGCCAATTCACCACAACTCTCCTCTTCCTTCGCGAGGTGCAACAGTTCTAGAACACTCGCTATCCCGATCTACTCCCTGATATTATGTAGCCAAGACCTCCTCCGACCAACTTGTCTTTGTCCCATCGTGATCAGTTACAGCAATTTGTGCCTGTCATGTCTCATGATATAACCCAGGTAATATGGACAGTCAAAAGTTTTACTTAGCTAAGATTCGCGACAAGCAAAACAATAACAGGAAATTCATGTTATGTGTTCGTCCGTCAGCGTTTAGTAGCATCTATTAGGTACTTAGATCAAAACTTTTCGGAACATTTCGTGTCGTTTACAAGATGGAAAAGTGATAATGTGTGTTTGGTGTTGTGTGTAGTGGTTGGTGGGTGGAGAGTTGATGGCCGATTTTCGGTAAGTTTTTGGTTTAAGTTCCAAATAAATCCACCAAACCCAACGGAAAAACACACATTATTAATTTTCTGTTATTGTTTTGCTTGTCGCGGATCATAGCTAAGTAAAACTTTTGACTGTCCATATAGTGATGGATTTCCGCAAAGTAACGCCTGACTCCATTAATAACCCAGGTAAGCAATAGTTATACCATAAATAAACATTGGGTTTAAAATATGTGGGCTTCTTTTTTATGTTATTACAATATTCTAAATAAAGCCTTTTCTATGCTATGCTAACCCGGCCATCCGTTTATTAAAACCTTAGCCAGTTATATATTTTATTTTAATTTATTTATTTATTATTCATTAAATACAAACACATGGTATTAGTAGTGGTAGAGCCACGCTGCAGATGAATACTTTGTCAAGAATGGCATTATTTTTTGTCTGTAGCATGAATGGGCCGGCTCGCCCGGGAAAGTACAACAGTCCCGCAGAAAACCGCCGTTTGAATGGTAGCTTAGCTACCGCGCTTCGTCCGGTGAGCGGCCCAACCTTCCACTTCCGATAATGACACTTTCCTTAAAGGCCGGCAACGCTTTTGCACTGCCTATGGCACTGCGGATGTTTATGAGCGGCGTTGATTGCTTTACATCAGGTGACACGCCTGCTCGTTTGCCTTCCTATCCCATAAAAAAAATGTGCTTACACTCGCCAAACTTTTACGTTCGATGACGAGACGCGCTCGATTTAGACATAATCACTACATTACGGATACCACTGGTAAAATTTAGGAATATGTATAGGTCCTTATTTTACTGTGTATAACTAACCAAAATTAGCACGACTCATTATTTTTTTGAAACAATTACTCAAATCATAACTCCTCGAGAGACAACTTCCTGAGTCTTAGTCTTATATGATAAACAATAATAACTATGTGAAAACCTTTTGGCGTCATGCGTATTAAAATTCATTTTCCTAGTATTTTGGGCCAGAACATTTGCATAAATTTCAGATAAAACGATAGATGTGGCTATCAGTTGATTGAATCTTCAAGGGACAGGTTGGAAGGTTTGTACAGTTATATACCATGTATAATAACAATAACAATATGAAATCACTTTTCTCCTAAAATGCTTTGATGAAGAAACAGGATAGATTATAGACAAGGATGGAGAACCTATATATGTATGTACATGTACATGCCTTTATCGTGCCTAATAAATATTTTATGTGGTCAGGAAGTGCCAACAATCCCTTTTGAATTAGTGACTACTAGAAAAAAACTAAATACTTTTACAATAACACCCTACTCACTCTTCACAAAACAGAAATACATTCAAAGGAGAAATAATTTTTTTCCTAAAATGCTTTGATGAAGAAACAGCATGGATTATAGACAGGGATGGAGAACTGATATATATATATATATATATATATATATATATATATATATATATATATATATATATATATATATATATATATATATATATATATATATATATATATATATATATATATATATGTATATATATATATATATATATATATATATATATATATATATATATATATATATATGTATATATATATATATATATATATATATATATATATAATGTGGTCAGGAAGTGCCTACAATCCCTTTTGAATTAGTGACTACTAGAAACAAAAATTAAATACTTTTACTATAACACCCTACTCACTCTTCATTTGAAAACAGAAATACATTCACTATTGTCTCTTACTCTAGATTTTTATGGTTGTAAATGTAATTTAAACCTACAATAAATTTCTCCTCGGGTTGCCAACCCTGTTAGAGACTATTGAGTTTAATTACACGAAATATTTATAGTATCATATTATTAATTATAATTATATTATTAATTATAATTATATTATTAATTATAATTTAACAACTAGCAATAATAATAAAATAGTAAATTGGTAAGGATTAATTTTATGGTGTAAGGCCGTCGGCTTGATTCTACTTTTGGACTATTGATGTGAATCATAATTTCCTAGCACAAGCGCTATTAGATTGTTTGGAACGATGAACATATTGTAATATCAAAAACATTACTAGTTTTCACAAAAAAAAAGAATAATATTAATTATAATATTATATTATTTTATAAAGCTGTACCCACTTATTATTTATTTATTTTAATTGGAAAATTAGTTTGCAGATCTGTTCTTATTTCATGTTTTCACACACACACACAGACACATATATATATATATATACACACACACACACATATATATATATATATATATATATATATATATATATATATATATATATATGTGTATTAATTAATATATTTCTATTATACTGTTATGATATGTTATAAAATAAAGAATAAAGAAAATGCACTTTGATTTATATGACTTTTTTAAATATTAATAAAGTCAAAATGCGTATGATTAAAAAATCACTTTTTTTATAAACAATAGCATTTGATCAAAAAATCCTTTAGATTTTTTCTGAAGCAATTTAATCGCTAAACAAAATTGCATGTACAGCGAACTGTCTAGTCTAATGCAATAATGCAACGCTTTGTTGACATGCTATAGAGGAAACATTCCAGAAGTAAAATACGCGAGTTCCTTTAAAACAAGGAACGCAAATATTGCAAATGCGGTCTCGCAAGAGTTTCAGTTCCAAATTGCAAATGCCTCGCAGTCAAAGTCCCGAAAAGTGATGTGAACTAAATAATAATTACTTTGGAAGGATTTAAATATCTTCTTCATAATTTTCATTAAAACTTGTAATACATACTTATTTTTATAAATTTATTAAATAATAAATATTTGATTTTGTTTTTTTTTTTGGGAGAGTTAGGCAAACGAGCAGGCGCATCACTCGACGGTAACCAATCACCGCCGTCAATGGCCATTTGCTCTCCAAGAGCTCTGCAGATGCATTATCTACTTCGGGTTTATGATGTGAATATAAAGCAAGACGCAAGTAAAGGAACAGATTTCTGTTACAATAGGTTAATTAAGAATACAACGACTACGATAGTCGACAGAGACAAGTTGCAGCGCGACACTTGTCGCGAGCCACGTACTTGCTCACGTAGAAAATAATAATAACCAACAGTATCGACATCACCAGATGACACTTGCCTCCGTCACCTGTGTCTATCTCATGTCGCTGTCGCCGTCGCTGTATTCAGAATGTTAGCTTTGCAAACAAAAAAAAAGAGTTTGAACACATTTCGTATTTTAAAATTTTTGAAACAATACCTTTCTTTAAACTATTATCTCAACTTTTATTTTGCTAAATCTCAACAACGTCCTGAGGGAACCGACAACGAGACCGTAGGTAGCTACTTCCATTTTAAGTTTAGTGTTTTATGTTTCTAGTTTTCTAAACTCTAGTTTTCTTTAAGCTATTAATGGATACGCGAACTTGAAAACGTAACGGCTTGCATGGACGTATACTTTTTTAAGTTTCATTATGCTTCAGTTGTTCACTTCAGGACTTTGACTTCCTGGCCTGGCAATTTTATAAGGATGGTATTTTAAATTTTCATTCATCATTACATGAAAAAATCTTTTATGGAAACCTTAGAGAAGTTCTCATACGCACAGATTGTCGTGGATAATTGCATAAACTGTTTAGAATTCGTATATGTCGATTCTAAGCATTCGAATGGGTCTCGAGAACAAGGGCTGGATGACATCATTAACATCATCACAACGTACGCAGTCCAAAGGCCTCCCCCAGATATGACTTCTAGTCTGCTTTTAGATTACATCCAGTTTCTTACAGCGCCTCGCGCTCGATATAGCCATATCTAGAGACAACATGAAGTCGCCGCCTCAGGACACCTAAAACTCTCAATCTCACATGACCGGGGATCGTCACCACCCAGAGATTTGGTACAAATGGTGGAGCTCTCAAGGGCTCTCTTTGTTTGTCCGCTTTCTTCCAATTATCCTGCTTATATCATTACTTCATCTAGCCTACTTTATGTCTTCAATACATATGTACATTACTTTGGGTTTTATTTACTTATAAATTTTATCACTTATAGAATAGAGAAAAATATAATACATATGATAAATAAAGAAGTTTCTAAGTGAGAGACTTCTATCTTACAGATATGACCCAGCACTAGTTGCACACACACGTGTATATAAACTTCCCCCCTCCCCCCATACACACACACACAAACACATCTATACATCAGTTTCTCACTCATCTTTGCTATACATACATTTACATGTCGGACTAAAAATTAATTTACTAGATTTATTTTTTTATAAATGGGCTGCGGGATATATAAATAAACAAAATAAATTATTCATTATAATTTTGCAATATTATCATAATGGAATGTAATACCAAAACAGAAATGCCAGAATTGTCATAGAATATATATTTCAACAACCCGCCGAACCGTGAATAGGTCTGCGGACCCCAAAGTGACCGCGTCAACAGTTTAGCTGAATTTGATTTATTTGATGGGAATGCAAATGAATTCGATGTCAATACAGACCATGAAAGGAAATTAATAGCCTATTACCCGCGATATAACTACCGTACCGCAGTGTACGCCATCAACTTTGATGCTGGCAGAAATACCTAACATATACGTATTAAATATGTTCATAAAAAATACTACCGTATCACTCCTCATCTTCCATTGCGGTAGTATCATATCCCTTTCAACCTATCTAAATCCATCTTGTCTTTCCCCTACCTTTTCCTTTCTTCTCTATCCTTTTCCCTTCCTCTCCTTCAATTCACGGTCTGCCGTCCCAAAGGAAGCGTGGCCAAAGGGCGAACTTAGTCGCAAGCGTGCCGACCGTCCCGGGATCAGGCTCTCCCGGGTACTATACTGCCATACCTCAGCACGTGGCCCTACTGACTGGGGCTAACCTCCAAACTCCATTTCTACGAGGGCGGGAAGGGACGAACGGAGAGCCGTTTCGCTATGATGAATTTGAGAGGAAGACTGGATGAAGGGATGGATGAGTGTGGAGGAAGCGGGGAGGGTATGCCGGGATCGTAGCAGATGGAGCTCTGTGGTCTCTGCCTAACATTACGGGGAGACAGGCGATATTTATGTATTAAAAAAAAAGAATTTGAAAAAAATATGAAATTTTAAAAATGTTAATATAAAAAGCTCAGTGGTTAAGTGGGTCAATTTCAAATTGTCGCAATGATTTTAGTCGTGTTCAAAGAGCTTTCTGAAATGTATTTCTCTATTCACAACAATAGCTTTGTTTCAGTTTTCTTTTGTTGTCATTTATAAACTCAAACAGGACATGCAATTTAATATAAAGATTCGTACAAAGACACTATTCAATTTAAATTAAATTGTTTCCTGCAGTTCTGTTAGAGACATTTTCTTTTAAATCAAAGTCTAAAGTCTTGATTATCAATAAATAAATAACGAAATAATATATATATATATATATATATATATATATATATATATATATATATATATATATATATATATATATATATATATATATATATATATATATATATATATATATATATATATATATATATATATATATATATATATATATATATATATATATATATATATATATATATATATATATATGTGTATATATATATATATCGAATTTAAAAATAAATGTTGACTCTCAAACTTTGGAACCAGATAAGTATTCTACCTATGCTGTGACGTGACATAGGATATCATTCCGCTTTCTGAATGGATGATATAACGTTGGTTCGAGATAAAACTAATGCATAGCTATGAGCATTGAATGAGAATGAGACTTTGTGAGTCTTACAAAGTATATAGGTACCCGTATGCAGAAAACGGTCTCATTTTAAACAATGCATATGCTCTCTGCGCAGTACAGTCACAAACATTTTACTTCTTTTTATATCCTTTGACGCCACATAACTTTTTGTTACGAATGTACAGTGGTGCGAAACGTACGAACTCAAAACTGAAGGCATTGTATTATTCCGAGCATTTGGAGCAAGTCATTATTCGGGTAATTATTAAAAAAATATTATAACTATAATATATTATCACTATTTAAGAATATGAAAATAATATTATTCCACTTTATCTTGAACTGTAGTTTTTACTTTAGTTATTTACTATTATATTTTTATGTCAGGCACGATAATTTGGATATTACGAATATGTTCTAATATTATATATATATATATATATATATATATATATATATATATATATATATATATATATATATATATATATATATATATATATATATATATATATATATATATATATATACATTTTATTATTTTTAAATGGTTTATTACATTTTTGTCATATTAATTAATCCCGTGTCTGATCATAAGCCAGCTTGATAAACGTAATAAACTTGTTAAATGTTATAATTAACAAGGATTCTCCAGAGATTGCCTTCCAATTATGGAATATCCCGAGATTTGTTTGTTGTTCAATATTATTTAGGCTATATAATACTAAATATTATAAAAACATAATTGTATAATACACAATCTTACGGACTACTGTGTGTCTTATCATACTCTTTTACCATGCCGGAGATTGATTGTCCGGCTGCTTCACAAGCTCAAGGTTGTTTAAAGAGCTTTGAAGAGAGCTATGCTCGGAGTTTCCCTGGTAGATATGATTCAAAATGAAGTAATCCGCCAGTCTCACGACATAGTCTTTAAATTCTAGAATTAGCCAAATTCCGACAGAGTCTTTCGAATTAGCAAACTAAGGTGGCAATGGACTGATCACGTTTGTCAGAGATCCGATAATCGCTGCAGGAGACAAAAGCTGAAGTGAAGATACCGCGTCTTGGCAAACGTAGTGTAGGATGCTCCCCGGCTCTCCCCGGGTTAGAACATCTGCGCAGGACGATATAAATATATATGTAATAATACATATATGTATGTATATAGTGGCTGATTTTCGGTAAGTTTTTGGTTTAAGTTCAAAATAAATCCACTTCACCCAGCAGGAAAACACACATTATTAATTTTCTGTTATTGTTTGCTTGTCGCGGATCTGAGCTAAGTAAAACTTTTGACTGTCCACATAGTGATGGATTTCCGCAAAGTAACGCCTGACTCCATTAATAACCTTACGTAGCCCTCTCCTAAAATGCTCTCCAATGTAAGTTTTCCAGTAGTCACTGGGGAGGTGGGTCACCTATTTAGACACATCGTACGAGTGAAGCAATTCGACTGTAGTAGCAAACACAAGTAGTTGCCAATCTATATTCCGCAATCCCGCCAATCGTGCGAATTACGGCAACACCATTTTACTACTCGATTTAGAAGGAGACCAATGTCCAGCAAAGGACTATTATGGCTTTATTGATTGATTTATTAATTTTAAGAAGTAACTGCAGTTTGCGCAATCTTTACAAAGAATTCCAGCAGAATTTCAGTATATGTTTGTCATTTTTAAACGTCAAAACGTCAAACGTTTTATTGAGAAAAGGCATAAGCACTAAAGCTGATTATTTAACTGGAAACTAACCAGATGATCAATTGTTTTGAGACTAAATATATAAAATACATTATGCCTTAAAATAGAGCAAAAAAAGGGTGAGAGTTTCTAGCGCCATTTTAATATTTTCGTCAAAAAAATTCCTAAAGAATCTATCTTGAAAAAATAAAGACTTTCATGAGTTTTAGAACGAAAGCGTCTTAAGAGATATTTATCACTAAATATTTTCCTTTCTCAAAATACTGCCCGCGGCAGAAAGGATCATGAAATAAAAGAGAAAGAATAATAATGCTCATTTCTCTTCATTCAAATTAAGGGAAACGCTAAAAATAATCGAGAGAGACCCTTTATACGTACAACTGTCAACGCTCGTTTTTTCATTTATTACCCAGAACTTCGGTTTTCTTTTTTAATTTATTTGAAATACCCTAAACGGTACCTCATAAAATCCTCTATCTTCTCGGGAAAATCCGGTTAAAACCATCAACCGCTTCAGAGATTATACCGGACAAACAGAAAGATATTTTATAAACGTTATATTGTGTATTGGTACATTCAAATGAGGATATGAGCTTAAAGAAAAACTTAGCACGGACCTCCCAATTTCTGGAAGAAAGGATATTAAAACCACGACGCATGGCCAACCAAGGCGGATTTGCGGAGCAATCAAACTCGAAACGAATACTGATATACATTTATAGGGGAAACGAACCCACGACCATTAACTGAAAAAGCGGTAGCTTCGATACTAAGCGAATCAGGTCGTAAGATATTGTTTGACTCTACTTATAGGACTTTAAATAACACATGTATTTACATATATATGGACCGTTTATTTTGAAAATTGTCCATTTTCTCTTGTTTCGAGAAAATGCAAGTATATCTAGCAATGAAATAAATTATAGGTTAAATATATCAAGTTGGGCAATGTTTTTATTGGATTATTATATGGTAATTAAATACGACGAAATTACCTAAAATAATGTATATTTACAAACTGAAAAGGAACTTACACCACTTCCGAATAAATGGCCCATTTATAAACATATTATTTTCCCATTATAAAGATATTATATCTAAAAAAAACTTATGTCTAGCAAAGGATTGCACCTGGCTGTTGATGATGATACTAATTGAAGTATTTACTATTAAATGTATTGCAGAGGTATTTATTACAGGCGTTGCTAGTTACTATGGACTTTGAATTATGAATTTATAGTTCAGAAGATAACGCTTCCGACTACTAAATCGTTCTCCCATATTTCAAGGCACAAGATAGGAAGCGTTGCAATTATAGGAATTTACCGCACCCTTGGGTGGTCCGGTTGAGAGTTGCTGTCAAGATCGCTTAATAAATTACGTCTAGTTTTTATGAGAAAATGCTTTGACTCCGAAGAATAGTGTGCACGATAACTTTTTCGAGTAGGAATGGATATTATACACAATGCATTTTATATATTTAATAATTATTATGACTTTTATATTATACAATTAATTAACAGCTTGTTTTGTTTCTTGTTTGATTATTTTTTTACTCTACTTAGCGTAACTACTCTTAATTTTTGTTGTTATATATATTTCACATTATAAAGTAGAGCTTATAACGTAGATCTTTTAAATTTTCTTGATTTATTTTCATCTTTTCTTTCAATTGTATCAATAATTAATGCCCATAAATAAATAAACAAAATTGATTTACTTTATTTAAATAATACAACCGAACTTAAAATAATTGAAAATGTATTAAAATTGATCAATTTGTATTAGTTTAAAAATTAAAGATTCAAAAGATAAAAATACATATTCGAACATAGTAAGTTTTTAAAAATTGTCGAAGAAATAAACATATAATGAAACATGAACACGGCTATTTATTGACTGATTACTTTTAAATATTATATTACTTTTGAGTAGAACAAACCAGCCTTCTTATCTCTAACGGGGGCAATTAATAATTAAGAATTTAACAGATTACTCCACAGTAGGTCTACACTAGACTATCAAGTACAATATTAACTTCTAAGCAAATTCATATTTTATTTAATTCTACACATATATTTAATAATTTATATAAAGCCGATATTTATCATGGATTAACCCACCAAAACCACTCGAAATAAATACCTTTATGTCATACACTTATTTGTCCCGATGCGGAAATCGAACTCACAATGACTCCGAAAGCGATAGCTTCGCAATTCGTCAATTAAATCAATATATATTAGGTATAAATAAATAAAATAAAAACTCAAAGAACATCAAAAGACTCATTAAATATGACTATAATAATGAAATAATATTAATACATCAACTTAAATTTCAAAAGCCAAAGCACCGGTAGTCCATAATGAGTATATGTGGGTTTGTTACAATGAAACTCGAATGAAAATTTTTTAAATATTTGCCGCACTGAAATTACATATAAACTCAGTCGAACCGAATGTTTTCAACATAAAAAATGCGAATTTTACATTGTTACTTTAATCCTTTTTGAATTTAAGGAAAGTTTTAAACAAACTCGCTTTATACATGGATCTGTTCCTCTGATCTGTCCCTACGTTAATCTAAATATTTCTTGAATATGTTTTATTTATGGTAGAGCTTTAGTAATGGAAATTGGTAATTTCGACCAGAGAAGTAGCACACCCTCACAGAATAACAACGATGTGATAGAATTTTACTATGTTACCGCGTTTCGAACAGTAAGTGCAGGACCCAATTGTGTTTCCTTATTTCCTTCTTCCCCTCCCATTACTTCTTTAATTCCGTTCCAATGCTACCTTCCTTCTTTCTAATTTTTTTCTGTCCAATGTTCTCTTTTTAACTTAAAATAAATAAAAATAAAGGGAAATGAGTAATTTATTAATTATATTCATTTGAGTTCATTCAATAAGTCATTTACTAATTCATCTATTAATTAAAATAAGTGTAATACCAAATATATAGTAAAAGTCTTCGAAGCATGAATCGTTTTAACCGTCGGTTAAGAAATATTCAAACAATAAGAATCGCTTAAGACTTTATCGTTCCATTTATAGTTACAACCATACTAATTACAACCGTTTTGTTTCTCTGTTTCATAGCATATAGAAAGGATATATAATAAAGAGCAACTTTTTTTTCAATTTCAACGTTTTCTATTGTAATGAATATGTTAAGGAAACTTTTGAGCTGGTCTTTCTTCAGAACTTCAGCGGTTTGGTCAAGGTATGTTCCCATGGTTATTCTCTTACCGACCCTAGATACTTACCTTATATCAATTTGCCTACGCTAGCGTTGACCTTAGCTCGTCCAACATGTACTGCCAGCATTATAGGGGGCTCTATTCTTTACCGGGAACGACTGAGCGATATTTTTAAATGACCACTTGTTTTTATCAAGTTAAAGATTTGAATTAGACTTTTCCGCTTCCAATAAACTTTTCAGAATTATTATTTTCAAGCAATTATTACTTTTACCTGTTGTTTTTTAATTCGCAAAGTTACCTCATTCTGTTTATCTGAATGATATACAACGGCATTAACCGGCGAGGAGCAACATCGTCTCGTTTCTCGTTACGAGCCGTGTTTTAGGGGAGTTTTTAAACGATAAATATCTCTTAAATGCTTTTGTTTCTTTTGTTTTTAACCGTTGCTGATTTCTCGTCAGTCCCAAGTTCGCCATTTAAAATATTATTTACAGGTACATTAAGATAGATATCCTGTAATTTCCACAATACTTTTATAAAAACACAACACAGCTAATTATTGGAAGATAAAACGACTACCAATTAGCTCAGTGGCGGAGTTGCCGCCTACGGAGTCAATAGTCACGGGTACGATTCTATTTCTGTACGATATCTCACTATTGAACGATTACGATTGAATGATGATGTTGACGAAATAATATTCAATATTTCCTTAAAGTTTCTTTATTTATATTAATATTATAAGTCATAATTGCATAATGCATGACTGCAATCTACCAAAAAAAGAGTTCTCTCTACTTACTGCCGGATAGACTATTCCCTAATCTATATACAGTAATATATATATTTTTTTATATATTCACGCCTATCCCCCGCAGGGGTTGGCAGAGCCCAACTCGCCCTCGTGAGAATCAGGACGTGACGAATGGCGAACCACGTCGCCGTCATTTTTCGACAAATTAGGTATATTAAATTCGTCTTAGTGAATCCCACGAGCCGCAAGGGAGGATGGAGGTCAGCCCCAGCAGAGCCCTGCATGCTGAGGTCCTTACCTCAGCATGCAGGGCTCTGCTAGGGCTGACCTGCAAGTGGTGCCTTCACCATAGTACCTGGGAGAGCCTGATCGCGGGACGGTCGGCACGCTTGCGACTAAGCTCGCCCTTGGCCACGCATCCTTTGGCGCTGCAGACCGCGAATTGGCGGAGAGGAAGGGAAAGAATAGAGAAGAAAGGAAAGGGCAGGAACGGAAATGCAGTTTGGGGGGCTTACCAGACTCGGAATAAATATTTATAAATCCATATATATATATTTATTCCGATGCAGGAAGCGAACCCGCGACCATTGACTCCGTGGGCGGAGGGCCCCGCCACTGAGCCAATCGTTCGTCCATACAGTAATAAATATTAAAAATTGATGATAATACTATTAACAAGCCATAAATGATTAATGAACAATCAAACATGAAATCTTAGACTTACTATATAATATACTGTTTAAATTTAGTCCAATCATTAAGATATAACTGTTTGGATATCCTGAATGATAAAACACTTCATCCTAGCTTTATGTACGTGGATACGTATGGTGCCCAACTCCTTAATTAAAGCGAATAAATAAAGCTGTATAATGCGTTACCCTTAATTTGTACACGCTGTCGGTCCTGGCGCAGAATACGACCTAATGGATGTGGCTCATATAACATAACAAAAATTAAATATAATTTCTTGAATTTTCTTTTTACATACAAATGTCGTAACTTATGTGGACAGTTAAAACTTTTACTCATCTAAGATCCGCGACAAGCAAACAACAATAGAAAATTAATAATGTGTGTTTTTATGCTGGACGAAGTGGATTTACAGGGAACTTAAAATAAATCTTACCGAAAAACGGCCGTCAGCAACTCTCCACCTACCAACCACTATACACAAAACCAAACACACACTACCACTTTTCCACCTTGCAAACGACACGTGTTTCGCCTCAAAATGAGGCATCATCAGGTATAGTAGACTCTACGGAAGATAACCGGTAAGTTAAGAACCGTTAAGACTTAACGGTTGTCGGTAATGGTAATTTTCTATTGTTGGTTGCTTGTCGCGGATCTTAGCTAAGTAAAAGTTTTAACTGTCCACATAGTAATAAATTTCCGCAAAGTAACGCCTGACTGCATTAATCGTCGTAACTTATATTAACACATCGGACTTTGCGGTTCAATGTTCAGCGAGTCCCGTGACACAGGCCTCTTGCAGCTGTTTCCATTCTTCTCTATTATATGTCTTTCTGTAGCAGATTGTCACAATGACCTTGATGTCATTTGCCATTGCCATGCTATTTGAATAGCTACTTGAGGAAATTACTCTCTGAGACCTGAATACTAGTCCTGTGTTTATTTATTTTTATAATTTCGACTTCGGCTTAAAAGATGGCTTTAACAATTGAAACAAGTGTTTTTTTATATATTAAAAGCATATAATAAAATACTAAATGTTAGAAATACTAAGGTTACAAAAGTTGAAGGGCAATTCTGTCGACAAAACAGGTACCAGCTCATCCAGAGAAGTAACATACCAACTCTCTGAAAAAACCAGCGTTTTAGTACTGAGTAATTTCATACCAAGGGATCGTTGATTTGACGTGAGGTCGTTTAAAAATAAAATGAAAATATCAGTCCGGTTTTATTCAGTCTCATTTCAGATTGCGTGCGTATTTGTTTATTTTTTTTTTATTAAATTAAACAAAATTTCATGAAAATAATAACAAGCGTCAATGTTGAGCTCAAATTAGAAACGCAATTGTCGTCATAAAATGGGTGAATTCAAATATCTCTTCTAGATCTTAATTTTGACGCCGGCTTTATCATCGCCGTAAATCTTCGTAATTGGAGGGAATATGTCGGCGAAACGGCTTCGTGCCTCCTGGTGAGGCGAGCATCCACGAAAGCTTCTTATGATTTTATACAGCCCACCTTTAGTTTATGTTAAACTAGGATATTGTTATTTATATACACTCCTTTGCAAAAAAGAATTTTGATTTTTCCTTATTATTGGTAATAATTTAGTTCTAAAGAGGTTTTAATAGCCAAACTATGTTACTAGCACTTAATAAAGTCTGGGTACGAAAAAAAATAATTCTAAATTCGAAACTTTTGTTTTTTTAAAAAATTAATCCCTTTTTAGTTTGTGACGTTTTACTTACTTTTCGCGAGTTTTTTGTTAGAAGGCAATTAAAATCTTGTTATTTTTAGTAGAATAATTTATGTTTGTCGTATCATCCTGCCTTATTGTTACTTAAAAGAGATATCGTTGTGTCTTCGTCATGGCAGAAAAAGCAATAAGAGCTAGTTAAATTATAGCGCTTCTCGGAGAAGGGTGCATTTCTGCAAGGTAAGTACTCGTAGCCATTATTTCCCTATATCTAGAAAAATGTTCATTTTCACACGAATTTTTGTTTACATTGACTAAAACTGGATTTAAGTAGGATTTAAGTGTTAAAAAACTTCTAAATAGAAAATTCTAGTTATCTAAGCTATGACATACTAACAATATTAATGGTATCCATAGAAAAGTCAGTGACTGCCCGTTTTTTTTTTTTGTAAAAGAGTTTATATACAGTTAAGACTCTATCTTGTTTACTCAAGATTGAAAACAACTTTTGACTCTTTTACAATCATGACTGCAAAATTTAGCAGTGAGGTACATTAACGAATGTATAATCATCAACAGCAGCAGTCCACTGCTGGATGCATACCCCAAGAAACGCCACCTAGCTCGATCGACTTCACGCATCCAGCTTCTGCCGGGAGGAATTCCAGCTTCACAAAATTCATTTGCCAAGACGCGGCCTCCCCTCCAGCACTTGTCTACTCCAGTGGTTACCGAATAACCAAAAAACGTGATCAACCCATTGCCACTTTAGTTTGCTATTCATAAGAAGGTGTCGATGAATTTGACCCTTTGGCGGATTTCATCATTGGGAATCATATTCACTAGAGAAACTCCGATAATAGCTCTCTCCATAACTCTTTGAGCAACTCTGAGCTTATAAGCAGCGGAGTTTAAAAATTTGTATTATACGATAAGGCGCTAGCAGTCGTTTATATTTTTTATTTTAAACTTTATTCAAAAAGAAAGCGAAGTACACTTAATATTATATTTAATATTTTTGTTCAAACTGTATCGACAAGAAACCGAAACAAATGTGTATATATATTTTTAGGTGTGTTTGTACACACTTCTCAAAAAACAAGCTACATATTTCTTAAAGGTTGCCAGCACTTTTACACCTCTCATGGTGTTATGTGGCGACACACTTGCTCGAATGACCAATAGAAACCTCCTATACGTTATCATTCTAAGACTACAATGAATAGAATATGTGATATATATATATATATATATATATATATATATATATATATATATATATATATATATATATATATATATATATATATATATATATATAGAAATGACAGATTATATATGTGAGATAGAAATATATTTTAATATGTACTGCATTTCATTGTTACTACTTACTATCTTTTCTCATACTTTACGGCAGGAATCATAAATAAGATTAGAAGGTGTATATAACATTTTATTTTAAATATTTATTACCTTGGCTCATACTTTATCTCACAATTCATAAATAAGTGTAATAAAACATAATTGCTTTGTATCGGATAAATTTATTTGCAGCAAATACATGTGAGTGTTAAAACAACCACACAAAAACCATTAAATATTATTAATTTTATTGGATTCAGGTAGCGAAAATATCAGTTCAGTGACGTTATTCAATTTTCACTGAATTAATTTGCGAAAATTGATTAATTAATTTCGGTATATCAGCTTATGTCGTGGTAATATTTGTTTATTCGCATTTTGTACTGCATAAACTATTACTGTTTCCCATATGAGCATTCCAAATAAATTTTGTTTTGCTATCAACATCTTATAAAAGCAATCGGAAAGTAATCAAGAAATATTTAAAATGTAGTGTATAAAGAATGTTTGTGAATAAAAAACAATAACATGATTTGAAAGTTTTTTTTTTTGTGAAATAATAAAGATTTAGTATTTAAAATCACCAAATAAATTTTAAATTTGTAATATTATTTTTTTAATGGGATAGGAAGACAAACGAGCAGGCGTGTCACCTGATGGAAAGTAATTAACACCGCCCATAGATTTACGCAGCGCCATAGGCAGTGTGGAAGCGTTGTCAATCTTTAAGGAAAGTATCATTATGGGAATGGGAGTGGGAGGGCGAGGGGGAGGAAGGGGGAGGGTGTTGGGCCTCCGGAACTCGGCCGCTCACCTTACAAAGCGCGGTAAGTAAGCTACCACTCAAACGCCAGTTTTCTGCGGGAGTATGGTCCTTCCCCAGGCGAGCCGGCCCATTCATGCTACAGACAAATATGCCTTTCTTGACAAAGCATTAGTCTGCAGCGTGGCTTAGTAGAATTTATGTATCCGTTCGTCATCTTAAAAGAAATACCAATTGAAGCGCGTAACGTTATCTGTACGCAATCCCTTATTTAGCTAATTAGGCCATCAAACGCTAAAAATGCATGTTTTTATATAAAATTGGTAGACAACGAATTTAACGGGTGACTGGATTAAAAGTAATAAACTAAATAGAATAAAATGTAATAGAATTTGTATAACTGTATATTAATAATTATTATACTTTATATTCACATACTAATAACTCATAGGCCATTTTCTTTAGCTTCTTATTCAACCGTAGTAATATAAAACACTACAAGTATACAATATAAATTGTTGCTTCATTTTATAGGTTTGAAAAATAAGGCGAAACATTTAAGTGGCAATGCTTATTTACCCAAAGCGGAGGAAAAAACATTCATATCCGCGGAATTACCTGCAAAATCAATTTGGGATTCCAATTACCTTCTTTTGTTCGGCAAATTGATGAAAGTATGTTCTGAATGAGATTAAAAAAGTATTATCCATCAAGGGATATATTGTGGAGCTAAATGACGTGACATTAATTGTATTACTTGTTGTTTCGTTTACTATGGGATTATGGTTAACAATAATGCAATTATTTTTTATACATACATACGATCACACCTACTACCTATTGGGTAAGCAGGGAACACAGACCTGCTCAGATCGTAGCAGATGATGCTACGATCTCAGCACACTTTCTTTACTTCATCCATACTCATCACTCTCTTCATACAAGCTCATCGGTTCAACTTCAGTGATTTGGTCAAAGTATTTTCTCTTTGGTCTTCCCCTGCCGATCCTTTCATCCACATCAACAAAGAAAATTTATTTTATCAGTGGTCTTTCATCCATATTATCTATTTTTTATATTTCATGAAAAGTACTTATTGTTATATTGTGTAGGCTTCTATATTCAAGTAGATAAGTTTACTCAATTGAAAGGCTTGTTGAAGTTGTAAGAATCGAACTCTGAAAGCGGTAGCTTCTTTATTTTTTAGCTTATTTATTATTTAGTCTAATCATTTGTTTTCTTTTGCCTTTTATTAATTTCTTCCAAACATACCAACGACATTAACTGCATGACTCTTTATTATGAAATAAAAGAAAAGCCGTTGGGTCCAACGTCGGTTATTACAGTATTTTCTAATATTTATTTTTATATATTCACGCCTATCCCCCGCAGGGTTTGCAGAGACCATAGAGCTCCATCCGCTACGATCCCGGCACACCCTGCCTTCCTCCTCCACACTCATCCATCCATTCTTCCTCTCACATTCGTCGCAGCGAAACTGCTCTCCATTAGTCATTTCTCGCCCTCGTGGGAATCAGGACGTGACGGGTAGCGAACCACGTCGCCGTCATTTTTTCAACAAATAAATTATATTAAAATTTGTCTTAGTGAATCCTACGAGCCGCAAGGGAGGATGGAGGTCAGCCCCAGCAGAGCCCCGCATGCTGAGGTAAGGCACTATAGTACCCGGGGGAACCCGATCCCGGGATGGTCGGCACGCTTGCGACTAAGCTAGCCCCTAGCCACGCATCCATTGGCACGGCAGACCGTGGATTAGCGGAGAAGAAGAGAATGGATAGAGAAGAAAGGAAAGGGCAGGAAAGGAAAATGTGGACTCGGAATAAATATGTATAAACCCATACATATATTTATTCCGATGCGGGGATTGAACCCGCGACTATTGACTCCGCGGGTAAGGGCCCCGCCACTGAGCCAATCGGTCGTCGTAGTATTTTCTAAAATATACCAAAATCGTCAACCGCAAAGTGATAATATATGGTCAGGGATTACGGTTACAAATCAATGACTTAGCTACTAACCATTTGATTACAAATGGGTTGTTGGTGTAAACTATTTTCCCTAATACAAGCATTTATATCATACAGTATTTGGAATAGTCAGTCGAATTTACTGTCATAATTCGAATGGCATAGTTCTAGGAAACTATTAGAATATAATTGGACTATAAATGTAAACATTTTTTTCTAATACAAGCATTAATATCCTAACTTACTTAATATCGTAGTTGAATAGATGAATGAAAGTTGTCATAGTTGCCCAGTGCATACATTTTTCAGTCTGACTGACTTAAAAAAAATGTTATTGTATATTATATTCGGATCGATTCATTTCATAAGTTAAGGGTAAAATAGAAGTATATATAAGTTAAAGAATCACAATAATAAAATTAAACTGTAAGTATTTATTTAAATTAAAAGTAACGATAGTCAAATGAAAACAACACAGCAACAGTATCCACAATTCACAACAATCCAACCGTGAAAATGGTAGCCAGTTCGAAATAAAAGCCTTTTGTGTCCAGCACCGAATTTCAATAACTCTTCACTTACCGAATTGGCCAATTGAACTTTCTAATGAAACTATTGCTATTGTATTTTCTTTTCCAAAAAAAGTCTTAAATTTATAAGTTTAAAAATTTTTAAATTCTAATAATTGTATTCTCTCACAGTATATAGTATATGATTATTATTTTATAATAATAATTAAATGAACTAATTGACTTTGTGGCGAAAATTTTGAGAGTCAATAGTTGTCGATTCAACCGAAGTCTCGCACCGGGATTAATTTATTCAAATATTTATTTCGGGTCAGGATGTGCCGACAATTCGATCTGGAAGCTAGATGGCTTAATGTCCGGTCCTCCACAAATGAGGTGACACGTGACGGGATATGTGTGTGTGGGATATTTAAAAATATGATTATTATAATTATTTTTGTTAAATCATAAGAAAAACTTGACAAAGAATACTAGCAATGATTTTAATATTACAACTAGAACCGAATTAGCGCAATGTCGAAGTGTTTACTTTGTGAGCCGAGGGTCGTAGATTTAAATACAACATCAGAATAAATATTTGAATGGCCTACAAGTATTTATTATGAATCCAGGTGATTGTCATGATTCTTGTCATTTGTTTTTTTTTTTCAAGTTCTCTGTGAATTCTCGTGTGATTTATTAGTGTAAAGGGTATAAATAAATGAAACACAGTAAATAAAAAAATACAGTAATATTTATTTTAATCTAATATACTTCCAACACTATATTTTTTATAACAATGGTGTATTTTAAATGTTATATATAATATAAGAGAGTTTATTATCTATCCACCCTTTAGAAACGGTTTGACATTGTATTGTCAAACAGGCGTCCGTCAGTTTTATCGTTCCTACCAAAGTCAAATGTAGTCATGTCAGTGGAAAAATAGACAAATTTAGAAATGCTCACTCTCTCGGAATCCCTAGATGTTTTGTTTATTGGATAGGAAGGCAAACGAGCAGGCGTGTCACCTAATGGAAAGCAATAAACGCCGCCCATAGACTTCCGCAGCACCATAGAGTGTGCGGTAGCGTTGCCGACCTTTAAGGAAATTGTCATTATGGGAGTGGGAATGGGAGGGGGAGGGGTAGACGTAGGGGAGGGTGTTGGGCCTCCGGAACTCGGCCGCTCATGGTACGAAGCGCGGTAGGTAAGCTACCACTCAGACGCTGGTTTTCTGTGGGAGTGTGGTACTTCCTCGGGCAAGCTGGCCCATTCATGGTACAGACAAATATTATTTTTGACAAAGTAGTCGTCTGCAACGTGGCACTATTACATTCTTTGAATATTTGTCGCCAAACTATACAATACTTCTCATTCCCAAAAATAAATTCAGTTCTCGCGTTATTTAAAACAACAGTGCTACATTATAAATGGTCGTCAAATCATCACTGATATGAGGAAGGATTCACCGCGTAAAAGTAAGATTGAATATTAAGGTGACAAAATGTCATTTATGTTTAGAATGGCCCTGTTGGCCCTATATGTCTTTAGAATTCTGGTAGAAGGACGCACAAGCAGAACGTTGTGGACTGGAGACAATGACGTCAACACTAATAACTCGACAAAGACTACTTCTCAATTTTAAAATGATAGAATAAACGGCAACAGAGGGGAAGGCGACATACAGGTTCTTCAAGTGATATCTAGACATCGGCTTTAATCGCTATCAAAGAGTAGAGATGTGTACAAGGATGTCTCGTGTAGGCATAGAAACGATTTTCACATATGCTGAAGCATATGGTATCCGTGTATAATCCCGTGTATATTCGGAAATCTGCCACGTTTAATAAGAGATGGGAAACCCGCTTTTTCTTTTATCATCAGGTCGTTCTGATCGTTGAGAACTTACTTCGGCTACCTAAACTGAAAGTCAATTGTCCCTTTTAGAGATTCACTCTAAGCTTTGGCATAAAATTGAGTTATCTTAAAAAGAATAGGCTTGTGTGTCACGATTAGTTAAAAGTCATTGCTTGCGATGACATTGTGTGACGGATCATCTATATCCCTTTAGAATGGTTAAGGAGGAAGATTGCTGCCACATGCGTCAATATTATATAAAAGTTTAATATTATTTTTCTCTAACACTCATAACTAGATTGTAATTTAATTATACTTAATCTAACGTTTCTTTGTTATTTGTAAGACTGTAAAGTTTAATTTATACATATTACTGCATTATAAAAAGAAAGAAAAAAAATGATTTTTTTTTCTGATTCTCACGAAGGGCGAAAAGCGACCAATGACGAGCCGTTTCGCTGCGATGAATGGCAGCGGATGGAGCTCTATGGTCTCTGCCAACCTCTGCGGGGGATAGGCGTGAATATATAAAAAAAAATGATATGTATCGAGTTTCTTTCGCCGTTTCTCGCTCGTTATTGTATGTTCAAATATTCCAAGGTCTTGAAAAAGTAGTACCTATTATTACGCAGAAACTATTTCTATAACCCACAGGTTTTCAAACTGAACGCAATGAAAAGCCTTTGAATAATCAATGATACACAAAGGTTTGAAGTACATTGAGCTCTATGCACTTTTCAATTATTTGACTCACGTTCACTATTCTCTTGACGAATTACACACACAAGCCTTTGACGGGTTCCATTTGTAATATTCAAGTTTCGTACTAAAACTGGAATTCAACTTTAACATTGATAATATGATATGCAAAATTAATACGGGGATAGCTGCAGTGGTGTGGGCAAATATCTCGGATGCCTCAAGCTAGCGCACAGCGCATCTTCTATTCTGAACTGGAAAGCGGAAAATGTAAACGTGGCGGCCAATATTTAAGATACAAAAATGTGCTCAAGCGGCCCTTGAAAGGGTGCGGGATAGAGCCTGACACCACAAGCGTCAAACCATTCAGAGTGCAGGTGTTTGGTTCTAGATACTGTCCATAAATTTGACGACCAACGAAGGCAAGATCTTGATTCCAAACGTAAGCGCATTAAATATAATATAAACTGCCTTCAAATATTTCTTACAACTGCAATAATGGAGTCCTGTACCCACACGTTTACAGATAACATAGATTATATCAATCATGTGAGATCTCACAAGTAGTACAATGTGCAGTCGTTGTATCCGAAATCAGCTAAGAAGAAGGAGGAGGAGATGTAGAAATAATAGATAAAAATGCGAATTAATGCAATTTAATTGTGGTACACTGATATAATAACGCACAATTCATGAACACATGAAACCTATCTGAACAAATTATATCTTCAGTTTCAGTTCTGTGAAATGAAAGCGCCTACTTACCCAAGCATTGTGAATGGTCATTTATTAAATAATTTACAAATTTTTCAATCATCTAGTTGTAAATAAAAACCTCATCAAAACACAAACGCCAATATAGATGTTAACTACTTTAGAGTAAAATGTGAATTGGGGAAAAAAGAAAGAACAGGAAAAGTTTTGGACCTCTAGAAGTTGCCCCCGCCATGCGAAATAGTATGTTCTTTCATACGATTTTTTTTCTCGTATAAAAGAAATACAAACAAACCTTTGTGTTACAACTTTTTATTTTGCAAACAGTTCTAAATATTTATATTAAACTTTATTCTTTAAATCAAAAATGAAGGTGTGTTCACGTAGATCTAACATATGACGTAAAATAAAGGGATCAACGACTTCCGGTTTGTTACGTTTGTACAATAAACTCTATGGAGTAATTAATGAATAAAAAATATATATACATATAATATGTATATTAAAAGTGTTTGTAAAATAGGGAATTTTTTTTACATTGATACGAAGACACGCAGAGCATCAAGTGTCAAGCGTTTTACTGTTATACTACGTGTGGTACGACAAGTTTAGGGATCTGGAGAATCCATTCCGATTCCTTTACTTCCCTATACCTGTCCAAATTTTTCCGTTTTCCAAAGAAGCCAACACATCTGTATCTTTGGTGTAACCTATTTACACACGCCGGTTACCTATTTGCTCGTTTACACTAAAAATAAAAATAAAACTTAAATAAAACCAAGAACTACCTAAGATACTCAATTATTTAAACTCATAAGAAATTCATAGTCCTAATATCATACATTTTCATTATAACCACATGACAACCCCCAATAAATATTATCCCGTAATCGGACCTATTTATTACTTAAAGTGGGATCGGCCGAAATCTTCTCAAAGGACGTTTATTATTACCCTGCCCTTTGTCTTGACATCCTCAACCATTCGTTAGACCTTATATGGTTTTGATTTAGCACCGGAAGATGACTATAATCATACGCAAGTACACAACTGAAGCGGTCATATTTATATATGAGGGTTATTTGACGCAAGCTATCCCTCTCTGCAACAGATTATATATGCTCCACCCTTGAACAGCAGGGACTTTCTGAAGAATAGGACTTAAACACGTTCACTGCCAGAACTATGACTAGAGATTTTCCATCCAGGCCGCGTGTTTCTTTAATTAATTCCTAGGAATATAATTTTTTTTGTAGGAAAGTAAATTATGTTTTTTTAGTAAATGTTTGTTGTGTTATGCATTTAAAACTATATACCCTTACCATGATTATTATGATTTTTGAATTATCTTAATTATTCGAAAACATACGCGGGAAACAAAACAATACAGTTGTAAGCGTGGGGCATATACGCCTACGTGCCACGGAACATTTTACCCCACCATGCTTGGGCAGATTGGTGAAACAACTAAACTAGAAATAGATATCTGTAGGTAACCTCGATGTGGTATTACAACCCGCGACTATTATTATCGTAAGCAGTTGTTTCACCACTCAACCAATTAGGTCATGAAACGCTAAAAACGCTTGTTTAGCAAATTTTCTTTTTGTAAAAAAAAGGCAAACAACCTAACAGGTCACCTGATCGTAAGTAGGCAAAAATAAATTAAAAAATTTGGCGTGACACCCAAACTGAATAAATACCAGTTGATGATTCGCGTATATTCCGTTAACTAATGTAGTAACTTTACTACTAAGCTACTTAAGTCGTGGATTGTAACAGAATTATTAGTTGAATATTACCAGCCATAAACTATCATTTTATTTAATGCAGGTAATATAGGCATCACCGTGCTAACACGATGATCGAAGATCATAACAGGGCTTCTCAAATGAAACTAACTTCCAACACAATCACTTTATTAGACAGAAGAAAGAAAAAAAACCTTTATTCCATAATTCACAAAACAGTTAACAAAGAATATACATATCAAATAAAAGTTAAGATAAAGATTGCTTTTTATGCCATGTATAAAAATATAAGAAGCAAAACTATTCTAAAAATATTACAAACAAAAGGAATAGAAAAAGAAAACTACAAATCATAATAATAGTATTTTGTGTTACCTATACTGCAGTATGGATTATGAAAAGGCCCACACTCAGCAAAAAGCCGCAGCAAACCACAGCGCTGATTTTCAATATATCCTAATTGTTTCAAACTGGTAGCGCACGGATATAACTTTATAATATAATATAATTATATTATATTATATTATATTATGTATTTATTTAAAATATATTTAATATCGATATGATATAATACGATAAGGTAATATACGTGTTACATACTCATAAAAAAATATCAAATAGGAAAGGAAGTTAAGCGGGTAGAAAATAAAGAAAAATAATAAAAAATACAGACCCATTACTTGAACACAAACAGATATGTACAATGTATATCACTATGTTAATGGTATATATCACTTATGTGTATGTACGGAAGGGAGAGATGTTCTATATCGTTCTTTATTGTTCTATAGTAATGAGAAAAAGCACTGAGAAATTTCTTTTACTTTTCAAATTTTAAAATATTTAAAAAAAACATATAATCTAAAAATATTAATATTATAATACAATACAGTATTATTTACAATATACACTATGTATTGTTATTAATAGTAACTTGTGTATTGTAATTTAATATTACAATACACGAGTCTTTCTAAAGTAGGGACGAATTGCCGTAATTGGGATGCTGTGCAGGAGGATTTGCGACCATATAGCATCTCGCATCCAAATCCTTGCCGCTCGTAATTGAGCTACTACTTTTTTTACTTCTTTAGTATTTTTAACTAGTATTTATTAATAACTATTTCAATAAATTAATTGTAATAATCATCTTAAATTTTGTGGCAGCCAGGATCATTTTTAGCTAAAACGTAGACTAAGAAATAACTCACTAACTCACTAGGACATAAATTCTACATATACATGTAAATCACGTAGAAACACACTCATACAAGGAAGAAAATATGATACACCAATATATGACTCAAGCATCGCATCAGCGACTCACGGCTCTGAAAATCAGAACATTTTTAACCTGCGCCGTTTCAAGAGTCTAAACTTTTATCAATAAAGTTATATTTAAAGGCTACATAATACTTAAATCTTCGGACAAACTGTTAAACAAATAAAAAGTTAATAATGCCGTAAAGGTATTCTAGTGATACAGGACACAAGAAAAATGTTAATGAGATACTCATTTGTAAAATATTCCTCCCACAATATACTGCACAGACATCGTAAGCCCATAAAGTGAAAAGGGAAGAAAGAATCCTTTATTTTCATTTCGACAACAGAAATGTTCGCCGTACAATTTAAGATAATGAGATCGCCTGTAAAAATGTAAAGCCTTTATTAATGCTTTAGTATTTTAATAATAGCTGTAGATTTGCTTTACAAAACAATATTATTCTTCTATGTACAAATATGAATATGGAAATAACATTTCGATATGTCAGAAACATTTATGAGAATTTATTTGATTACTAGCGCGCCCGGAAAAAAACGTTGTCCTGTTCTGAGAATAAAAAACCTAAAATTCAATTTCAGTGACATCTATTGGATCCAATTGTGAATATAACCCATCTCCCATCCCCTCTAGGCGCTCGTCATAGATTCTATGTTCTTTCTTCTCTCTGTATATCAGTTAGAGCATCAGACACGAGTTCTTCGATTCTAGCATTCTTCATAATTTTTCAGCTTACATATAGGCTACACTGCATTTTGGAGATTTTTTTTACAAAAATATGAACCTTATGATTTAAAAATAACAAATTTCAATTAATACTTTTTGTTGTTTTTTCGGTTAACGATTTATTTTATATTAACCGATGTTTTCG
Source organism: Baronia brevicornis (assembly GCA_031353405.1). Taxonomy (NCBI): domain Eukaryota; kingdom Metazoa; phylum Arthropoda; class Insecta; order Lepidoptera; family Papilionidae; genus Baronia; species Baronia brevicornis. The sequence goes on along the minus strand of JASFAT010001732.1, from coordinate 514,724 downwards.
ACAAATTCTCGGAATCTTTTGGCCCGAGAAAAAATCCAACGAACGACTACAAATCTTGCGCCGCAAGTGGACTTGGATAGGCTATACTCTTCGAAGGAACCCCGATCACATTCCCAGACAGGCGCTGGACTCCTCAAGGGAAAAGGAAGCGAAGCCGACCCAAACACACCTGGAAGCGCTCCGTAGCGGCCGAGATGAAATCCATCGGGTTTACGTGGCCTGAAGTGAAACATGTCGCTCAAGACCATTCCAAGATTCCAATGGAGAAGCACTGTACATAGGACGATTAAGAAGTTGTTATTTGCTATTACGTTAATTTGTTGTATGATTACTCCGCTGAAACGGTTGAAAACGATCACAACGACAGGAAAGTCAGTATTAGCGATGCACAGTCCTCTCAGGAGAAGTCGAGGCCTCAGCTTGGACCGCTACTAGAGAGTTCATACATGTATAATAAAATAAATGTCAATTTTTTCTATCAATACGTTTCGTTAATTTGTATCCTAGGTGGGAATAATAATGAGTCAGTTTTATGCAAAACCTCAAAGTCCCCGGGGGCTTTTGTAGGCAAAGTAAGTATATACGAGGCCTTTTTAAATTCTACTTTATTCGTAGACTCGTACACCACGCCTTTTACTAGTCACGCTTTTTCGAATACGAAACGCATAAAAGAGCTAAATCTTCAAGTGTTTTTTAAGACTCATATATTTCAAAAAATAACATTTTAATTTTTTATTAGTAAAGATTAACTTCTACAAATGGTTAATTCGTGAGAACCAATTTTACTCGGCCGTGTTTGCTCGGTTCCTAAGTTACCACTTTCAAAGTTTCAGAGGTCGCAGAGTTTATATGTTACGTCAATTCACCTTTTACAAGTATGGTGGGTTAATGTCCATTCTTTCCGAAATGAAAAAGCCCCATGTTCTACAGTAGTATGGATCCATATGGATATGGGCTATATTAAAAATTATTTGAAGTTATCTAAGCAAAGTTGTTTGTTTCTCATAAGTGACACGCTTGCTCGTTTTCTTTCCTATCCCATAATAATTCTACAATATGTTGAGAATTACGCAGTAAGAACTGTTACTATTATATAATTATATGTTATTATATATTATAGAATAGGGTCACTCTATTTCATTCTTAGTATCTTATTAAATGATCATTCAAGTAATTACCAGTAGATGGACATGAATAAAATCAATTAGCAATCTTGAACTAACTTATGGATTAACTGAAATCAAGCGTATAGATTAATGAAATTCCAACTCCATAGCGTAAATCATATCAAAACGCGTTCAATCAATGCCAACAATTAATTTTGAGGAAGACCAATGTTTGAGTGTATTAATTTAAAAATTTAATCAAATAGAATACTTAATTTTGATTCACCACTCACCAAAGCGACTCACGGTATAAAGCGTGGTAACATAGAAAAGTGCTATCACTTAACCCCCATATTCTGTGAGGATGTAGTATTCTACTATTTATTGTTCTTTCAATTCGTTATGTTCTATTTATAAACATAACGAATACAGAGAACAGTAAGTTATATGATAATAATATATGTATATATGTACTGTGTATGTTGTGTTTTTTTTTGTCTCAATAATACAGTATTTAATAATACAGAGACGACCGATTGGCTCAGTGGCGCGGCTCTCCGCCCACGGAGTCAATGGTTGCGGGTTCGATTCCCGCATCAGAATAAATATTTATATGGATTTATAAATATTTATTCCGAGTCTGGTAACCCCCCAATCCGCATTTTCCGTTCATGCCCTTTCCAAAGGATGCATGGCTACGGGCGAGCTTAGTCGTAAGCGTGCCGACCGTCCCGGAATCGGGCTCCCCCGGGTACTATGGTGCCTTACCTCAGCATGCAGGGCTCTGCTGGGGCTGACCTCCATCCTCCTTTGCGGCTCGTGGGATTTACTAAGACGAATTTAATATACCTAATTTGTTGAAGAAATGACGGCGACGTGGTTCGCCACCCGTCACGTCCTGATTCTCACGAGGGCGAAAAGCGACCAATGGAGAGCCGTTTCGCTGCGATGAAGGTAGCGGATGGAGCTCTGTGGTCTCTGCCAACCCCTGCGGGGGATAGGCGTGAATATATAAATAAAAAAAATTAGTAATAAAGTAATCTAATGTCACTGACCTTAGATTTTCAAATATCCCTGGCTGCTTTCAACTAGCTTGCGGGTTTTCTAACTAATTCCATAAAAAAATGGGCGAAGAAAAAAAATATTTATTTTCTTTTATATTTTTTATTCACTTTAAATTTCATTCAATTCAGAAATATGTTTCATTCAATTCAATTCCATAGGATAACACACCGCTAGTATTAACTGAGAATTGCACCAAAACATTCAAAAAAATTTTAATTTCAAAAAATAATGCCAATATAAATGAAAACACTGATTAAATAAATGGCCTCGAACGTGTTACACGCTAGTTATTAACTGTATTCCGTAGCAAGGATTAAAATGACTGTTTCACATGAATAACTTTTAATTATTTTGATACAATAACCACTATCATCAATAATATTAGTAGCAAATTAATTATGGACATAACAAGCTAAACGTTGGGAATATTTGCATATAGTTACCAAATTGGGCGACTGGGAATCCAAAACCAGGAATGCTGTTGTCCAACATCGACCAGTTATAATGTGCACCTAGCTTAAATAGCCTTTGTGAGAATCATCATATAATTGATTAATATAACCGTATTATTACACTATTGAATGGCCTAGGTTTATTAGAATATCAAACTAAAGAAAGGCTAATGTCAAAATTTATTAGAGTTGTATATTGGATATTGATAGCTCGGTAGAATCCGTCAGTCCAGCAGTAGTGACAGTACAGCCAAATCTTCTCTCCGATTTAGAAAACCCCTATGTTCACTATTAGTGCTGATAGATGACAAATATTCCATGTCCTGATAAAAAACAGATACTAAAAAATAAGCGAGGCACTAACAGAAATTATAACACAATGCTAAATTAATTAATAACACGAATGAGGGATTTAACAAATTTTAACAGACATTATGAAGCCATCAATTCCATCCCTACATATTTAACTAGGGTATATTAAAATCATCATTATAACTAATGATTATTTTATAAATCAATGACGTCACTCAATAAGACATGCTTTATTATTTTGTATGAATGTATTTATAAATGAGAAATTCCTGCTAAACTTTAACTTACATCGTTCAATTATTAATATCATTTGTTAATTCTATATATTCGCTTCAGTCATTTCCTTACAATTTTAGTAATTGTCAGGCGCAGACCACACCGGGAATGAAGCTAAATTCACTATGATTGCTAAGCGAACTAAACGTGCCCACACGTGGATTCACCCCGGAAACCGGTGCAGCCTGCGCTTTAGTATAACCGAATAATTTACTTTATAATATATTACATCTACATTATGACAGTCAGAAAATACTTATCACCACTAATAAATATACACACAACGACTAAAATAATTGAAATACGAAGTTCTATGAATAGTGAAGTTACAACACTAATTATGTGAGGGTCCATTCATCTGATTCCTTTTCCTCTTTTACCATGTATACTGATCTACGGACTACTCCTTCGTATTTGGAACATGACACATGCTGCAACACTTCTGGGAGGGTTTCTATTTCGGAACTAGTCAACGATTCGTCAGTCGTGTGTATTCCATCGCGTCAAGATCTTTGCAGGAACTCCGGTGTCAGCACTTTCTGGGTATTCATTTTCAAAACTTTCTCGTTGTGTCTCAAACGGTGAACAATCTCATCGTGGAGAACATTAAAGCACATTGCTGTTAATGCCAGCCCTGTCATAATGTAAATAGAACAGAACCATACCGTACCAGAAGACGCTCCATTCTTCTGAGTCACACCAGGTGCTAAATGACCAAACCCAATAGTGCTAAGGCTCATAAAGCAAAAATAAACACCGTCAATAGGGCTCCATCCTTCTAACTGGTACAAAACTAAAGCACCAAAGAAGATATAAGTGAAGATTGCAGCTAGACAGAGTGAAATTGGAGCGAGGATTGAAAGTCCACGGAGTGAAACCTTGGAGTCAGTGTCAGTGCAACTCAATGAATCGCAATCTCTAAGAAAATTCAAACTCTGAGCTTTATCCTTCATCGATGCGGTACTGACGCTATTAGCTTGTGAGGCCGAGATTATGGTTCCTGAAGGCGATCGCACATAATAGGGCTCTTGTAAATGTAATGTAGGATTTCTGTAATCATCCTGCCTTCTTCCTTTTTCTTTTCTCTCTTTGTTGACCATCGTTCTTTCATCCAGGCAACAATATCCACATTTTGTACAAAGACAGCAACATAACGCTCTGCTGAATACGCTTCGAGCGAGTCTTGAAAGTAACGCTCCAACTACAGATAAATATAGTAACGTTAAAGGTATACCTATGACTGCGTATCCTATTGTAACAGCTTTTCCTAATGCTGTTTTAGGTGCCACGCTGCCGTAACCTAGAACAAAAATATACATTATTACAAGAATAAATTAAATAAGTAGTAGTCGTTTATGTGGACAGTCAAAAGTTTTACTTAGCTAAGATCCGCGACAAGCAAAACAATAACAGAAAATTAATAATGTGTGTTTTTCTGCTGGATGAAGTGGATTTATTTGGAACTTAAACCAAAAACTTACCGAAAATCGGCCATCAATTCTCCACCCACCAACCACTATACACAACACCAAACACACATTACCACTTTTCCATCTTGTAAACGACACGTGTTTCGCCCCAACACGAGGCATCTTTAGGTATAGTAGACTCTACGGAAGACAACCGAAAAGTATAGTATAGTGGTTGGTGGGTGGAGAATTGATGGCGGATTTTCGGTAAGTTTTTGGTTCAAGTTCCAAATAAATCCACTTCATCCTGCAGAAAAACTCATTATTAATTTTCTGTTATTATTTTGCTTGTCGCGGATCTTAGCTAAGTAAAACTTTTGACTGTCCACATAGTGATGGATTTCCGCAAAGTAACGCCTGACTCCATCCTGATAATAAGTAGTCGTTTATATTAAAGCGATAATATAGATGATATATTAGTTTATATTACCTATAGTTGTAAGTACGGTTAGGGAATATAGAAATGCCTTTGCAAAATTCCACTCATAATCATCAGTTATCAACGATGGAGCTGATTCCAAAGCTCTCACTCCACCATACTGTTCCGTTACATCAGCTGCAACTCTTGCAACCAATTTTTCTTGAAATCGTGCAATTTCTTGAGCCGCTAGTCTCGTCCAATTTTCTTTGTAAAGAATATTTAGTGATACAGTTATTTCCCATATACTTTCTACTGTCTGAGATCTCAATTCCGCGCTTGCTTGAGCAATACTATTGTTTACTTTTGATAAAGGAACTGTTTTCTGATTTTCTTTTCCATGATATAAAGTAGTGGCTAAGGTCTTTTGATGCACTTTAGCTGCACTTCCTTCAATCGCAAGAAATATGAAAGCTCCTAACAGAGTATAGATTAATAGTATTACAAATATACTTAGGTTTGTAACACATCCAGTAATCAATGTCTTCTTTTTACTTTTCTTTGTTTTGAGGCAAAAACAACAGGTGACCAATTCATCATAGTTTTCTATTTTGCCATTTTTCTTATGCTTCCCGTTTGCATGACTTTTTTTCTTAACTGATTTTTCCATGGTATACTCTATAGATTTTCGGTCCACATTTTTTGCATTTTATTTAGTGCACTGCATTCTATGTCATTTCCATCTGAAAAAAAAGTAAGAATACTGTCATTGTAATACATAAATTATACTAATAATATCTTTTATCATACTCATATAATTATCATTAAATGTTTTACAACCATAAAACAAAAAAGTAGACTACTACTATTAAATACCACTCTCTTGTACACTGCAAAAGAGGGGTAAGGAAGGATGACTGTTAGAATAGACGTGAAAGTCGTCACACACAATATAACCGAATTTATTTTTTTATAAGAGAGAACAATTTTTTATTAATATAGATAAACTATTTATATTAATAAAAATTAATGTCAATTTCCATTTATCCGATTGTGATAAAGTTTCTGAACTAATTTTTTAATGTTAGTATACTCTATACGTTTTAAACACTTTTTTCTTTAAATAAATCCTTTAAAAACAATCCTACATGTTTTTAAAAGACCGGCAACGCTTCTGTCTATGGGTGGCGTTGATTGTTTTCTATCAAGTGACACGCTTGCTCGTTTGCTTTCATATCCTATAAAAAAACTCATGCTGGGTACAGATATATAGAATAGAATATAAAACAAAAATTTAGATGTTAATCAGCCCTTAACTTACATGTAACGTTTCTATAATCAACCCATCTAGAATAAATACACAAAATATACTTTTGAAATACTCGCATGGGTCACTAATAAACAAAAACAAATCTAATTTGTATTATCAATTAAAGTTTTGATTCAATAAACAATACAATAAATTCAAACTGTGGGTAATTTTCTTCTGCAACATGATTAAACTGGCTAATTATTATTATTATTATATACCCTTGCGTTTCGACTGGTCAGCTATAAGTGCTCCATTCATCTTCTCTCCTATCATTTACCTCGCCCTTCCTATCCCATAATTCAACATATTTCTCAAAAAGAATACGCATCTTACAGCAGATTGATTATCTTATATTGCAGGTGATAATCATAAATCACCAACGATCATTATATGTATTTTAATAAAGAGTAAGGTATATATTTTAATAACAGTAAAAATCTCAATACATATATATAATATAGAATAATAGATAAAGAGTTTATTTCGAGTCAACCTTCGACAAATACCTCCAATCCCTATTATCTGCAGTTTGTTTGATTTCGAATACATAAAAAGGGAATAAAGTCACCTAACCAGAAAAAGGCGGAGCTGACGCTCTTATGAGGAGGGAAAAGAAATTCTAAAGAGGCCCGAGCGTATACACTTTGAACAATAGCGCTCTAGTAAATAGGTAAATAGGCTTAACGTCTATACACCACTTGTGCGGTACTTAAATTAAAATGTTTTTCTTTCCAATTTTAAAGCGAAATATGAACATGGAAATTCCAATGACTGTTGTAATAATTTTACAATGAAAACAACTGAGCGAAAACTCTTTTATTTTATGTCTGAATATTTAAAAAGAAACAATTTTTTCCGCCAAAAAACAATTTCACTTCCACCACCTGCATAGTTGGCATTTCAACATCGCTCATATTCAGTTGCAATTTTCTACAACGCACGGTGCATCTGGTGAACAACTGAAGAAATTAATACATTTAAGAAAGGAATATTCAAGATTGTATGTGGTAATAACAAGCCGGCAACGAATTTTTGACTCTTAACGTCAAGTAATTCGCATGCTTGTTCTTCGCATGTTCTCTGCTGTAAAAAAACACTTTTTGAAATAACATTTGATCCCAGGATATTCGAAACAAATATCGGAAAAACTCACAACAAATCCTTGTAATGCTTCTCAATATATTACCAACAAAATAACCGCTGCTAACCTGTGAGACACGTGTGGAACTTTACCCAATAAACTTCCTTAATAACTAGCTAACTCAATAAATTATTTGCAAAGTTGACCTCTTATCCGAGGTTACACGCTTCGCGATTCCCCCATGTCCCCTTGATTCCACTACATTACCTCAAAGACATTTATGGATTTTAACTGGCTACAAATTATGTGCTATTATTATATGTGATATTACTTTGTCTATGTCATTTTCAAAAATGTACTACTTTAAGCGTATATTCAGCATACGCTCAGGAGAAAAGGAAAATATATTCTGCGTGAATTGGCACTGTTGATCCTACAGTAGTTACGAACTCCTTAAAAGGATTGACAAGCAGAAGGCCGGCAAATTGACAAAGTGATTGAGAAAAACGATAACGTCATCGATTTTTAATTCGTTTGGAATCGATTTTTAATCGATCGATTCGATTTTTAATCGGTCTGAGAGTACTACCTTGTGGGGTAGTACTCTCGGACCGACTTTGTTTTTGGCTTTTGTGAATAGCATGAGCGAACTACAGATGAAAAATGGTCATATTATTGCCTATGCCGATGATACAGCTCTCATATTCTATGGCGATACTTGGGAAAAAACGAGACATATGGCAGAAAATGGCCTAAAATTAATAGCATTGTGGCTGAAAAATAATCTCTTAACAATAAATATCTCCAAAACCAAGTATATCTGCTTTGGAATCACCACTAAATCTCAACCTCCCTCGGGATTTGATCTTATTCTACACTCTTGTGATCGTGAAAATCAAGGAAAGGGAAAACATTGTAATTGTGAATACCTCAACTCAGTGCAGTACATTAAATATTTAGGGGTCCTAATAGATAAAAGACTTAGCTGGGCACCACACATCACATTACTGGCGGGAAAAATTAGACGATTAATAACAGTATTTAAAAATTTGCGTGAAATTGATAATATAAAACTCAGCATCAAAATATATAAAGCCCTATGCCAATCCCTCCTTACGTACTGCATTGTGGCGTGGGGAGGAGCTGCTTCAACCCATATGCTTGAATTAGAGAGAGCACAAAGGGCAATTATAAAAGTAATGCTACACAAGCCTTACCGATACCCCACAGATGAATTGTATAAGCAAACAAAACTTTACACAGTCAGACAGCTATATATACAATCATGCGTGGTGAAATATCATAAGGAAGTCACCTTGCACGCATCAATTCCATCAAGGAGATGTATTATTTATCCTTTGCCCACAACTAAAACTAGCTTTGCCCAACGACAATATAATTATTTGGCTCCGTTTATTTATACTAAATTAAATCGCATAGAGAAAACTAATAATCTAAATATCAATTCAATAAAAAAACTCATAAACAAATGGCTATCCAACCTAGCATATAATTCTACAGAATTAATATTAAATAAACATTAGCTTAGTAGGACAAAATAAAATAAAATAAATTCAGACACAGACACATGTAAAAAAAAATCTTTTTGGTTTGTATAATTTAATAAAGTTTTTTTTTTAAATTTTAAATTTGCATAGTTATATTAAGTATAGCAAGGAAATAATATATGTAACTCATAAATATGTCACAGAAGGGAACCGTCTGCCGTAATACAGGGTTCGCCCTAGTTCGGCAGATGGGGAAACAAAAATTGTAAACTTATCAATGAACAATAAATATATATTATTATTATTATTTAAAGACCGGCAATTCTTTAAAGACCGGCAATTCTTTAAAGACATCTGCAATGCCTGTGGCACTGCAGATATCTATGAGCGGCATCGATTGTTTTCCATCAGATGACACGCCTGCTCATTTGCCTTCTTATCCCATAACAAATATCTCAGTAAATTTATCAGTGTTCAAATCCGTTGAAATGATGTGTGTGACATTCCCTCGGGCGAGGTCAAGCTTTTGGCTTGTATCGTTATCACAGTGATCGGAATCATCGTGAGACCTACGTAAAAATATTTTCAAGGACATGTGTATCAGTCAATACCCGTTGGAGTCCCATATTTGAGTTAGTTTCATACCTCCTAAGAAAAATGAAAAGAGTAGGTCTCCTTTCATATTTTGCAGAAGGTATGAAACTTCATTAAAACGTGTGCAGAGTAAATTATTTCATTAATGAGATTAATGGAGTCAGGCGTTACTTGCAGACATTACCACTTTTTCACCTAGTAGAGTCTACTATACCTGAAGATGCCTCGTGTTGAGGGGAAACAAGTGTCGTTTGCAAGGTGGAAAAGTGGTAGATCGAATATTACGGCTGTATTGATTACTGAATTAAAGACATATGCTTAACAAATATCGTACTACAAATGTTTGAATATTTTTAGTATAAAAATATATTAAATTATTATGCTTATTTCTGACGACGAGTAAACAAAAGGAGTGTACACAATAGGCTTATTCATATATAGCCGTACCGCAAATGAATGAAATAGCTCTCGTCATTGCAATATTGTGGTCGTTCGGGCCGCAAGAGAGATTAGATATCGTTCGTCGGCCACTCGCATTCCTAGCAAAGCTATCGAAGTTACAAGTGGCTCTTGGCAGCAGAATAGTACCTAACGATCGATATGAACTCTGAACACGTACATATATATCTACTTATGTTCAGCATAGCTTTTACGTTAATTATCTATTTTTAAACGGCTTTACTTAGCTTGACCTCGTATATTTGTTTGTTTCAAATCATGCGATGACGACCGATTAGCTCAGTGGCAGGGCCCTCCGCCTGCGGAGTCAATGGTCGCGGGTTCGATCCCCGCATCGGAATAAATATATGTATGGATTTATTAATATTTATTCCGAGTCTGGTAACCCCCCCAATCCGCATTTCCTTTCCTGTCCTTTCCTTTCTTCTCTATCCTTTCCCTTCCTCTCCACCAATCCACGGTCTGCCGTGCCAATGGATGCGTAGCTAAGGGCAAGCTTAGTCGCAAGCGTGCCAACCGTCCCGGGATCGGGAATTTAATATTTGCTTATTTTGGTGAAAATGACGGCGACGTGGTTCGCCACCCGTCACGTCCTGATTCTCACGAGGGCGAAAAGCGACTAATGGAGAGCCGTTTCACTGCGATGAATGTAAGAAGAAGAATGGATGAAAGGATGGATGAGTATGGAGAAAGCTGGGAGAGTGTGCCAGGATCGTAGCGGATAGAGCTCTGTGATCTCTGCCATCCTTTGCAGGGGTAAGGCGTAAATATATAAAAAAAATCATGCGACGGCTCTTTCATTATTTCAAATTGGTAGTGAGGGTCTGTCAGGAAGTTTTGTCGTCGAGTTTGGTACTCCTAACAGACCCTCACTCTCATTTGATTGATTTTGACTAGTGATAGAGCCACGCTGCAGACGATTTTACATTTTGGAAAAATATATAATCAAAACATATAAATATCTTATACAGTATAGGTATGATTAAATTACACCGTATAAAAGTAATAAGTCCTAAGACATAATGTTCTTTAAAATGATTATCTTCTGCTTAATTATCTGTCTACTTTCATTTTCCTGTAAATTATCACAATAATAATCAAAGACATTACATTACCTATTAGTAATACCGAATTGAGAAGTAAAGAACTACTACCACTAAAGTAAAGAAATTTAATATAATGAGCGTAGGGATCTTTCCCTCACATAGTTTCCGTTTTCCCATCTCATTAAACTCATCTCACTTTTATTATTCCCTTTCTTACCCTAAGGTATGCGCAAGCGGCGCAGGTAATCATCAAATGTAAAAAGTAGATAATACGTTTGCAATATTCCATTCGCGACGAGGTGATAACTTACCTCAAGGTATATCTTGCTAGTTTACCTATCTCTTCCATAAAATATCTTATATTTTTAATTTAAAAAATATAATCTAAAATAAATTCTCAAATGTGAATAATACTCGGTAACACAAATATCATGACAAGATAAATATGTAAAAGGATAATATGATGAAACATAACACGTGAAACCTCTGCTTTGGCAGCAGTTTTCATTAAAGTAATAAACTTTACGCGACAAACACGTCACCGCTTAATGTTTCATGTACTGAAATTTTGTTTAATTAAATATACTACAAGTTATAAGTGTGGTGACACACAAACTTGCTTGTGTAACTTCAAGTAGGTTTTATTTCGTAACTTAATTAAAATATAGAATAACAGCTTTATAATTAATTAACAACAAAATAATATATATATATATATATATATATATATATATATATATATATATATATATATATATATATATATATATATATATATATATATATATATATATATATATATATATATATGTTTACAAAACAGGTTTATAAAAATAAATCGTCTTGTTTAGGTAACTAATAAACTCTTGTTGGGTTATTTCCGTAAGGCTTAAAATTATGAGTGCAAGTGAAATTACACGAAACAGTTTATTAAATAAGAAAAAAATATAATCAGTTCTGAAAGCAAATGTTCAGTGTAACGGTTTGTTATTGTAACATAAAACAAAATAATGATAGTGTCTATTCGATGAAGGCAACGTCTGGAAAATATCAGAAGTATTAAGTTCTTGGTGTAAGATTTCCTTTTGTATGTAAACTTATATAAAAGCACTCAAAGACAATAATTTGAGTAATGTTTGCCTACTATAAGAAACTTCTAGATTAATATTTCTCATACTCATTACTATTATTTATTTATCCTTGAACAAAATATGTTGATTATATAATGAATAATAAGAATTAAAATAATTTAATCAGCAATAGCTCAGTTGGCTAGGCAAGGACTTACGATATGTACCTATGTCGTGAGATCGTATCCTCCATTGGACTATACATAATATGTATCATTTCCTAGCACAAGCATTATAAAGAGTAGTTGGAACGGCTAACAAGAATTCTAGTAATGTTTAAAAATTGTCCTAGAAGACTAGGACTTTTTTTCAACAATACACGAGATTATATTAAATTATCATATATGTTGAAAATCAACCCAATCCCAACCCTAAGTGTCCCCTGGTCTGGTTTCTGACTGGTCTCTGGCTCGTCCCGTCAACCTCACGCATGATTGGCATATAGAAGATAGCTAGATTAGTTTTAATTATTAGGCGGAGACGCTTCTGCGTATCTACTAGTATTTACTCCCATAGTAGAAAATAAACCTTCAGAAAACTGAGCACCACATGAAGAGGAGACCGAGATAATAGGAAAAATGTGTTATGTATTTTTGACCAATCTTTCGCAGTACAGCATTTCCAGTTATAGATTTTGTTGCCCTTGGAGATAAGACGAGCGAAGTTTCTCGCAATTTTCAAAAACTTGTCATAATTCATTATCTATCTTTATAAATATTTATGTATCTTTTTATTTATTTGTTCATTATTTAGGGTGAACTCACATTTTTATATACTCATATTTTTGATTATGGCTATTAACTTTGTTTATTAATATTTTTTCTATCATCCTGACGATAATGTATCACCAACTTACAACAAATTATCTTTTTAACACTATGTCCACCCTACGGTTTCGGCAAGAAATCGTTATTAGCGATAAGACCGCCATTTGTATATAAATATTATAATAAATAATTGTATCCCTTTGTTTTTGATGTACAAAAACGTATATATCTATCTGTCCGTGGATTCATTCTCACTTACTCATAAGCTAGTGTTTGTCTCTTTTAGTGCGCTTTTTCTCTTAATCCAATATCAAATCACAACCGTTGTAAAGAAGTTTTCACTTAAAAAAAGTTGATTATTTATTCGATTTTGCTAATGTTTAAATTCATAGTAGAACACATTTTTACATTTGCAATATGTTGGAAGGAAGTCATGATACCAATCGACTACGATAAGTAATAAAGGAAACGAAATATCGACACATACCGAACGAGCTACTATCAGATAAGTCGACCTTTTACATTCTGCGCGTGTAGTTTTTGTTTTTGCGCATTTCGTATTTACACTAAATGTAGACCTTTTATGTTATTTGCGATAATATCGAAGCGAATGTTGTAATCGCTTACCTAAACATTCTTCGAGTACCTAGTTCACTAAAAACGTGAAAATCATATTAAACATATCATTTTCTTATATTCTTATATTATCGCTTTTAAACCAAATCCATAACATCCAACCCTCACGTAACTAGTAAAACAAATAGCCGAAAACACACAATAACAAATTACAGCCGCTTAAATCCCGTCAAGTTAGTCACCACATTAACGAAGACAAAGCAGACACCGTAAACTGGTAATGAAACCTCAAGTTCACGCGAAGTTTACCCGCGCTTGTCTAGTTGTTTTTACAGGGCGTTGGACCGCGACGGAGCTAAGAACTAATCGGCAACTTCTGTTCGGAATTCGGGCAAACTTGAGCGGGATTAATACCGCTAACGATTGCTTATCCAACATAACATTACAGCGGGAGCTTAAATCAATTAAACGCATTGAAATAACGACCCACAATCTTTAACTTATGAACAATGAATGAACGATCCCGTCTATATATATAAAAATCAATTGCTGTTCGTTAGTGTCGCTAAAACTCGAGAACGGCTGGACCGATTTGGCTAATTTTGGTTTTGAATTATTTTGGAAGTCCGGGAAAGAAAATAAAAAATTAGAACCGTACACTACAAACTTTATTTTGTAATCTCATTATCTTTGTGACATAACAATTTTTCAAGCAACATCATGTGTAATTAAAAATAATAATAAAAACTAATTGATATCAAACATTTTTTTATTGATTACGAATTCTTTTTGTTCCTATTAAGTTTTGAGCACATTTTTTACTAAAGTTGAAACATTCTGCAATTATCGTTCAGCTTTTTCATTTATTGATTCTGAGGCGGTACGAAGTTTGCCGGGTCAGCTAATATGTGACATAAATGCAATGAAACAACAAAATCTACAAAGCAACAATATGACATTGACAACCTTATTGTCTCAGTAGCGAAGCTACCACTTTCGATGTTAATATTGACGAGTTCGATCCCGACTTCTGGATAAATATTTATGTAGATGACATATAAATATTTATGTGGATACACCGCCAATCCCTCTTGGGGAAAGCGGTGAGTTACTATCCATTCCTCCAGAAATACAGAGACCCATGCCCGGCAGTGGGACATACATATGTAGTCTGTGAAAATATACGGAGAACCGTACAGCAAGAAGATTTGTCTACTTAAAATCAAATAAAACTGGTTTTTATTTTAAACTTTTATAGACTTTTACAACCAACCCCTGGTTGTAAAAAAATAAAAAAATAATTGGATTTGAATCCAGAACCATTGATCCAGAAGTCAGGACCACAGCTAAACGATCTTACTATATATTTTTTTCTTACCACCCACCGGGAACTTTTTCCTAATTATAATATATGCTTGATTAAAACTTCAACATAATCTCTGTAGTTCTTAAACTTAATTTTCGCTGTTAATTACACTACTATAATACGAAAACATATTCCATGATAGCATTAAAAGAAAGAAAATAAATAAAACAGTAATTAATTTAGAATACACCCTTTCAGGTATCAAGAAAATCAATTTAATTCTTTCCTTGCCTTTTTTCTTCACGGAACGGTTGTATGATTCTTTGTATCGCCTAAATTTCTTACAAGAAATACCTTGCTTGCCCTATTAATTCTCGTCTGTATACTAGACCGGAATAATTTTATGGACAAAGTTTTTACCGTTTCCCCTTGTAATATGTAAGAAGCTTTTTACAAGTTTTTTTCTTGTCTACAAGTTAGATAATAGAAGATAATTTTAACCGCTGCCACATTTCACGTTTGTTTTTTATTTATTTTAAGTTGTTTTTCCTTATAGGCATTTTGAAGAACAATAAATCTTTCGTGTCTTGAAGTAGTTCTAAGTGCAATTGTATGTGTATGGAAATCTTTATTGCTTTACCACTCGATGACTCTTTAATAGTTTTTAGTAGAAAATTAAATAAGTCAATGAAACACGAATTATTTATGGAGTCAGGCGTTACTTTGCGAAAAGTCTTTTCGGTTGTCTTCCGTAGATTCTACTATACCTGAAGATGCCTCGAGTTGGGGCGAAACACGTGTCGTTTACAAGATGGAAAAGTAGTAATGTGTGTTTGATGTTGTGTATAGTGGTTGGTGGGTGGAGAATTTCGGTAAGTTTTTGGTTTAAGTTCCAAATAAATCCACTTCATCCAGAAGAAAGACACACATTATTAATTTTCTGTTATTGTTTTGCTTGTCGCGGATCTTAGGTAAGTAAAACTTTTGACTGTCCACGATTAATGAAACTAAGCATTTAGAGTACGAAACATAAGCATTTTTATACAGCCCTTATATGCCCCACTGCTAGGTACGGACCTCCCCATTTATGGCGAAATGGACATTAACTCACCCTGCTTACATAAAAATAAAATGAAACTCAGCTGCATTTATAAATTTGAATAAAGCACACTATAGCAGAAAAATATTTTTGAATATTCCTAACAATGCATCAATATAAAATATTAATATTATATTTATCAATATTAAAACCTGTAAAAAAAGTATTAAAAACCTAATTTGTTAAAAATGACGGTGACGTGGTTCGCCACCCGTCACGTCCTGATTCCCACGAGGGCGAGAAGCAACTAACGGAGAGGTTTCGCTACGATGAAAGTGAGAGGAAAGATGAATGAATGTGGGAGAAGCAAGAAAGCTGTGTCGGGATCGTAGCGGATGGAGATATGCGGTCTCTGCCTACTTCTACAGGAAAGAGGCATGAAAATATGTATGTTTTCAATATAATATATTTATATTCTGGGTGAAAGGAATGAAAATAAAATATTCTGTCGCAATAGAAAATAACAATCGACAAGATATTCTAGTAAAATTTTATTATCAATTTCTGAATTTATGCCCACGGATCTCGTTTAAAATCCACTGGAGCGTACGCAGGGTAATGAAATAAGTCATTTAAATTGGAATAGAGATTTCAATGGGGGAACATTAGGGGTTGGGGAGGCTAAAACGCGGTAATATTGGATTATATCACTGATTTATGCAAAATCTTTATCGGCGGCGACACCTGAAATTGGATTTCGGTATCGTCACATTACTTTAGGAGAAACCGTTGGAATACGAAAAGATTTCTCGACAGGATTATTTTATTTTAATGGCATACTTCGTAAGTTCGTATATGTCACAACTCGGCTTAAAAATCCTATTTTGAGTATTGTGTAAGACTATGTCAATAATGAAAAGAGTAATATATATATAATACCTACATAATAATACCTACATGTCGTCTTTAAAGCTGCTCTTGTTTGAATATTACGAATGCTTCACAATAATTTCTAAAAGTAACATATTTTTAGTTCTTACATCGATGACCGGAATAACTCAGTAGCGAGTGCTTAATTTCGAAATCGCGCCTTCAATTGGATGAACTACATCCCAATTGAATGAACTATAGGTTTATTTAACCCGATTATTTGTTCTTATTATTTTGTATGTTATTATAATACTATTATTATTTTGAAGACCGTCAAAGGTAGAAAAGTTGTTTACCTCGGTCGTTGCTAAAACTGATCATGATGGGAAAAATCGCGGGCAAAAGACAAGGTGGTCGAAAAAGAAAGTCTTGACTACGTAATATAAAGGAGTGGACCGGGATAGCGAGTACTCCAGAACTGCTGCACCTCGCGAAGGAGGAGGAAACTTGTGCTGAATTGGCTGCCAACCTTCGCAAGTCGGAGAGGTATTCTTCACAGGGAATGCTAGTTTATGGTCATTAGTACAAAGAGTTTTATTTTCTTTTTTATTAATTACCTTATATGTTTAGTATCTCAAATGTGCACATAAATACGTACCTTTTATGTTCATGTGGACAAAAATCTAGCTTGTTGTTTGTATAAGCTAATCTTAAAAACGTGTGCAATGTTCTTGATCTTCAGGACTTTGTAAACAATTGTTTAGACTACTTTGTACCCAGACAAGTTTCCTTCAACATTCTCACGCGAAAATAAGGAATTTTTAAAAATAGATTCTATCCAAATCGTGGGAAATACCTAGGTTATTCAATATCTGATGCTATATCAGACGTTAAAAATATTCTGTAAGTTTAATATAATTTAATTCTATAAATTGTAAACAAATTACTCCATTTTTTAAATGACTGCGTCATGCACTGAAAGACAAACATATCCGATATATAAGTTTGTTTTTCGTTTCAAAACTTGACGCTTCACCCCTTTTATAGACTTGTTAATGACGTCCAATTATATTTCTCACTGTTGCTTTTCCTCGACTTGTTAAATAAAATTGTTCAAGTATTACATATGTATGGTTTTTAAAATATGACCCTTCGGCCCCTTTTAGAGTTGTTATTAATGACCTTTTCCACATTTACTATGCAAATTATACCATAAAAGTTTATTTTACGTTTTTATATTATGTCGAATATCTCAAATGTTTTGTCGTATATTTTTATACAGGTGCATTATTGTAGTAGATTAACTCTTTTTTTTTTGTATTTTTAAATATACTCCAATCAAATTATTCAATTCAAATAACAACCAGAAAGGTTTAATCCGGTAAATTTAATGGAAAATACTGAGTCAATGCTAAATTATCGTTCGTATTTTATTCAAGACTGCAGCGTTGAAACTGCAAAACTAACGGGAAATGAAGAGGAACGCAAAGTCGGCCAAATGACTTAAGTTCTAGTCGCCGTTCTTCGAGACTTATTGGCTTATTTTATTGTATAATTGTTATATTAATTTTTAATTTAATGTTGATCGTAAGCTAAATAAGATTTAATAAACTTATACAAAAAAAAATATAATTTGGTTATATAATTTATAACAAATATTTTTTTTTTCTTAAAACCACATCTACTCATGGCAAAAGCGATAAAAGAATCTAGTCATTCGGTGAGATCTTTGGTCATCGACAATAAGTCTATAATTTATTTATTTATTTACACTTGGGTGCACGACAATGTATGTCAGGAGGATTTAATGCCAATAGGCACTCTCTTTCAATCAATCATCAAGCAAAACAGAGAAAGATAATAGAGGCGGTGCATCTTAAAACTGCAAAAAACATAAGTCATACAAAACTTAATTACGTTAAATTTGGATTAACATAAATAAATATTGAGCTTATTAAAATATAAATACATAATTTTATCATATATTCCAACTTTATTAAGAAGTTAGTTTTCTCTTGTCATAAAATTACATACGTACTTTACCACTGATTTTATTATACCACAAATTATTTATATTTTATTTACTTATACCATATCTCATTAAACCCAAACAATAAAGCAAAGTTACATAATATGTAAAACCTTTTCCGTTCATAATATAATAATAGAGAACTCTGCTTTCTAGTCCCCAGGGAAATACACTAATATCGTGTAACATTTATTAATGTATTGTAGTTTTGGCTGAAGTTATACGGAAGTGAATATATGTTCAAACCATTAATTGATGGAACCATTGTAGATGAATAAAAGGAAAAACATATTTTACATTTTTTATTATGGGTTGTATCATGTTTTAGCAATTATTTAAGTGTACGTCGCGATTGTAAACTAAGATTTATATAATAAACTTTATTTTACACATTTCCTGGTGAATTATGTATTGTTTACATTTTTGACACTCATTTCTTGAGACATGGACCCTGCGACGAGCTGACAGAGAGAAAATAAACGCCCTAGAAATGTGATATTGGCGAAGAATGCTCGGTATCCCTTGGACTGAGTTCAGGATAAACGTCTCCGTTCTCCAAGAACTCAATGTGAAGCAGCGCCTATCTTCACAGACTTCTTTAACAGATTATATATATATATATTTTAAATAATATATATACTATAAACTAATTTATTGAATAAAATTCCACTTCATAATTCTATAAAAACCAGGCTAAAAGACATTCCGTGCTCTCGGCCGCCATTCACCATTCGCCAGTTGCTATCGACCAGGTAATGGCAGCCTCGAGGAAAGCACAATCAGATTACTGGCTTCTGCTTTGCTTGAAAGGATGAATATATCGAGTAGACAGCGTTTTACATAATATAAAAAGATTTATTCATCAATGAGCCTATTTAGTTTTATAATATGCTAAAAAGGAATATTAATTAACGAACTGTGTATTTATAATGCATATACAAAAATAAACCTAAATTATTTTTAGAGACAAGTTATTGTAAGCAACTTCGATGATGCCCTCAGTTTAAAATTAATCAAATATATTAATAATATTTATCAAATTTGATGCAAAAATTTCAAAACTTCTTACTTAACAGTAAAAACGAAATGCCCTACCTCCCTGTGGAAAATCATGACATTACCAAAATTACCCAAGACAAATAGTATCATCATCATCATCAAGACATTAGAGCCGCGGGTGGGCCTTAGCCTGGTCCAGTAAATTTTTCCAGTCGGATCTTCGTTTTGCTTTTTCCCTCCAACCCCTCACACCGATTGTCCTTAAGTCGTTCTCGATATACAAGAAGAAGACAAATATTATAAATAAACAAAAAAGTGTTGTTTATCATTATTTAGTTAGTTTTGATGGCAATATTAAAGTATATGAACACACGCAAATCCAGATATTTGGACACCAGAGTTTTTTAATATAAATAATAAGACGCCTTCATCACCATGTCAGACTACGTTTGACTTTCCTACAGTTTTCCACACTCAACGATTTGATTCTTATGTGGAACTTATGTGCATAAGCAATTTTATATGTTAAAGTGGTACAAGTTACACATAATTCATCTATTAAGTTAATTATGTATTTATTTCAAATTAAATTTACTAGGTCGATAGCCACAATACCAACAAAGTATTTGTAAATTTTACCAACTTACAATTCCTATGAAAAATATCCACTTTTATCGTTGTACCGTTACCCGAAGTTCTGCTTCGATATTGTCGAGTATGAATAACGTCAAAGTAATGACATGGTTACAAAGAATAAGCGGAGCGATACTGGCGGAAATTTATTAATGTTTTCTTTTTTTTACTTATTGAAGTTTTTGTCAAAGAATTTCTATTTTTATTTTAATAGGTTGATTTAATATATTAATCAGATTCAGATAATATTAGTCATTCCATCTAAGCTAAATCATCACATCAATGATCCAGCGGCAGAATCGAATCCACGATCATAATCGCAATCGTTACCAATTAGACTATTGCTGGTTTACTATATCGCATCATTACAGCTATTTAATTATATTAGCATGTTCCATGCCTCTATGCCTAGAACATGGAACATGCTAAAAAAGGCCTACGATCGGAGGTCATCACAAACACTATCAGCTTAGTTGGAATGCTTAACAAAAATTCTAAAATAGTAATATTAAAAAGTCTTGTTTTAAAAAACCTTGGTTTACATCACGTCAAATAAACTGACAACAAGGTTCCTTAAATTCAAAACTAACTTAATAAATCCTATACGAATATACCAATTGCATTAATTAAAAGTAACGCTATCGCTTTTGATTTGTAACTACGTATAGGTGACCGGTTTTATCGTAGGCTACAAAAGTTTTGTGGTGCGGTGAAACTGAAGTGCCTGTAAACTTATTTGATACCTCCTATATTGTAACAACAAAGTTATAAATCGTAGGTATATAAATTTGAGCACTCTATTCGGTCCACGCCTTTACAATTGAAGATTTTAAAAATCACAAACAGGAAACACTTAGTTTATGAATATAAAATAGCAGTACATTTCCGTGATAATGAACAAAGATTGTGACGACTTGAATATCAAAGTGATGAAGTGGCAAAGTGGCTTCCTGAGTAGGTGTGGGTCAACAGAATAAAAACATATTTGTACTGTCTCCAGATATTTATTCTAGTTCTGAATGTTTGCCCTTATTATTCGCGTATTTGTATTTGTAGCACAGAGAATCCTAGAAGTGTAAGGGGTTTTACAAATGGCTCTAACATGGCAGTTATTCTGAAAAAAACATACACACGTAAATATATCATAAGGTTGTAACAGTTTGGGAGCACGTCATGTAGCCCCATCTTTACGCATCCAATTTCTACCAGTCGCTCTGTTGTTGGTTCTCCAACAAATGAGACCAGCTCACAATTGTCAGTTTAGTTCTTGTAGGTTAGTACCGTGTTAGGTACGGGTCCTCTCCATTCCATTAAAATGATGAACATTTATCTACCACGTTTGTCCAAAGAAGATTTTTTTTAAGACATACGGACTGATAAAAATTTAATGAAAATAGTTCAGAATATTGTATCGTGAAAAAGCGATTGTCACAGTATTTCAGACACATTGTTATTTATATTACATATTTATGTAGGATTGCGAAGAATCGGATTGTTTAACCGCTTGACAGACAATAACGTCTGGGAGACGTCTATAATTTTATTTGAAATTGTATAACTTGACGTCTTCGAAACGTCTCATACGAACGCCATACAGTAAATGCTAAAATTATTGATTTATTTTACTCATTCACATTGTTTTCGTATTAATTTTATATTTATATACATATGTATTTTTATTTATTTAATACATTATTGTACACAAAACACGACATACAAGAATTAAAAGGAATGAAGATGTACAAAGGCGAGCTTAACTCAAAATTGAGTTTTCTTCCAGCAAACCCAGAAGTGAAAGAGAGATTAGATAAGCTGTGAGGATAGAAATAAGTGTACAACAACAAAATATAATTTATTTTGTTGTTGTACACTTTATGTTGTAGTATTTATGTACATTATTTTTTGGATCCAACAGATTCTATTTTATCTTTATGTCAATGAGATAAAAGGTAAATAATAGATAATAAGCAAATAAAAACTGTTTTAGGATAGGCTTAAACTAAATTTGGACATCTTTGGACCAATAGCTTGGGGTTGAAACGATAGTATTGACACGAGACGCAATATGTAAATTCCTTAACTCGGTCCAAACATTTCAGCGACACTTCACGACTCCCAACGTGTACAAACATGTCCGACACGTGTACGCAATACAGAACAGGTCCCAATTTAATTGAACGGCCGACACTTGAAATAGTGGAGTATAGCGAAATTGCATGGAACGTAAAAGTGGCATACATTCATGATTAAACAGTTGATTGGTTTTTGATGGAATTCACCTTAAAAAAATAACACAGCGAATTTAAAACTGTACGCATTTTATCCGCTTTATGTTAAGTACTCTTTTTCGATAACAATTGGATGGCTCTTTGTAATTATCCTACACTGCAACATTTTTATATTGTTCCTTTAATATAAGTTCGGATGTGTGGTTGCGAAAGATAAGTGAACTAAATATGTAAGAGATGTTCTAAAGAAGACAAGAGATAAAAAGAAAGACAACGTTATAATTAGGAGGACATTTAATCAATAACTAGAATAACGTGGACAGTTCAAAACAGATCAAATCGTCACGGAACAAAGTGTTATCCTACCATCTGAATCTGTTCATCGTCTTTTTGATATGGTAGTACTTTTTTCTACTCATCACCACACTATGAAAGCAGTTATTGGAATTCGGAAATACTGCGGTATTTCTGAATTGATAAACTATATGATATCGTAACGTTTACAAAACAAGCCTATTTCTCAAATAAGTTTCCAAAATAAGTTTATTTCTCAAGTCAAGCTTGTGGTGGGATCTTTATGGACAACATTCTTTATTTACCATCAGACGACACGTTTGCCTTCCTATCTCATAAAAGATATTTAACTGAAATTATCATAGGTAATTAGGTTATTAATGGATTCAGGCGTTACTTTGCGGAAATCCATCACTATGTATACAGTCAAAAATTTTACTTAGCTAAGATCCGCGACAAGCAAAACAATAACAGAAAATTAATAATGTGTGTACTCCTGCTGGATGAAGTGGATTTATTTGGAACTTTAACTAAAAACTTACCGAAAATCGGCCATTAATTCTCCACCCACCAACCACTATACACAACACCAAACACACACTACCACTTTTCCATCTTGTAAACGACACGTGTTTCGCCCCAACACGAGGCATCTTCAGGTATAGTAGACTCGACGGAAGACAACCGAAAAGTCAAAAGACTTTTCGGTTATCGATCGTAGCGTCTACTATACCTGAAGATGCCTCGTGTTGCTCACGTGTCACACATTATTAATTTTCTGTTATTGTTTTGCTTGTCGCGGATCTTAGCTAAGTAAAACTTTTGACTGTCCACATAGGTAATTAGAGAAAATGTATTAAGTCTGACAATGGGATTATACGTACTGTTGGAGGATGATAAAGAAAAATAAACATTTTCCACACTAAAATGTTATTTTAGGTAAGAAATATTCGAGAAGTGTATTGTTATAAATTCGGCCTTTCGTATTCCATACGTGGATTCACTGTTCCAGATCGAGCTGTACAAACAAATCGAACTCCAAACAACTATCATTTTACTTTCTACATCACCGTTTTTGCCAATCAATCGAAAATCGTGTCTAAAAAATTATCAGAATGTTTACGTATTTCAATACAAGGGTAAATAAAGAATTTGTTGACGCTTACATTTAAGAATTGTCAAGTGTTATTTTGAGTAAAAAATTAAAAAATTGTACATAGGCATAAAATTACTATGTTCCAATATAAAAAACCAGTGACGGGTCATCTCAATCAATTTCAATGGATAAACTTTTATCTTTTTACTTGTTAAACTATCGTGCGCAAACTACAAAACTGATATTCATTCAATGGCAGGAGGGCACGGTGGCCTAAGATCTTTTCCAAGACCAAGATCCATTTCGGGTCTCTACGCCAACAAAGATATTTAGTTTAATATTCGTTCAGTTTTCACTAAAATTAGCGACAGTTATTATCTCAAAATTTCACAAGTAAAATATTTAAGAAGTGTTTTTCGCTTTTGATATCTCACGTCTTCTTGTACATTATAAATCAATCTTTTAAAATTAACCCTTTATGGATCGCTAGCTTTTTATACGTGATCCTCGCTAGGTTGTAGCTACAGATACAGTTTTCATTGACTTTATTCATTTTAGGGCTCAATATATTAAAAAATGATATATAACTGAAGATGTCAATTGCTATGTTACGGATATTTAAGTAATAGGGCAATAGTGCCTGCATTTCATACAGAGCTAGTTTCAACATGGCTCGTTTTGTCACCTCCCACGTGACTTACGACCGTAGCGACAAAGTACTGTTGTCACGTGAGAGGTGACTCACGACTGATAAGGGTTAAATATAGTGTACTTAAAACTGTATATTAATTTCCTACTGATAAAATAACAGAAATGACTTATAGCAAACCTTTTTAGGGAACAAACAGAGTATTTAAAAGTTACAATAGTCCTTGGTTAAGGGTTAACCGAACAGAACTAAGGGTTCTGTTCGGAGAACCCGTGTAGAGTGGAAGAGTGATATCAATATACACATACCGGTTTTTTACTATATTTTGATAAAGACTGTTAGCAGACAAAAAAATTACAAAGCAATCCGCTATATGTTTTACAGCAACTATCCAATGGAAATTCTTTTACTACCCACATGATAGATGTTTATCTAGAATTGAATAATAGGGTCGGCATAATAAGCTGCGAATGCGTTTTACGGCTTACAAATTTACGGGCACTCCAAACGCTACCGCAAACGTCCACCAAATTTAAATGTCCACTTTTATCACTCAGTCATTAAACACCGTATTCTATTTTATTTCCATAGATATCCGATGTCGTAAACGATTCAAAGCGAATAGTGTAGCCGTGCCCATTATCAGGGTCCATTTTATGGGACTAATGAAGCGTCATTGGGTTAATTCGGCGGGTTCGATTGCCTGTAAATTGGAATTTATTTCGGTAACAAAATGTTGTTCAGTGGACTTTTATTTAGGTTTTATTTGTCATATTACTATTTTTATGGAGTAGGAAGGCAAAAGAAGAAGCATGTTGCCTCATGGACAACAATGAAAGCCACCCACAAATATCTTAAGCATTGCAGAAAGGTTTCAATGTCGCATCGATTAGAAAATACGTCTTAAAGTACTTTGTTCCAAAGAGTGGTTATCACTACCACTTATACACTACCACGAAAGAAGTTTCGGGAAAAAACAAACTTACTGGATAGTCACTCAACTAGTGGTTAAGAAATTGTGGATTTCAGAGGTAAGAATTATACCAAAAACAATACTACTACTACCTATGTATTTCGATCACCATATTTCAAGCGAAAATCATATAAACAATTTGAAACCCAGATTCAACTCGCGCGAAAATCGTAAGAATTCGCAAAACGTGTGTAATATACTTCTTTTCTTTGATGGTAATTAGTTACAACTATTATGCCAGTGTCAAGTAATATACAATAATATCCAATCTCTTGAAATGTAACAAGTCAGTTCATCACGTTACGTCTTAATAAAATGGTGGCAATTTTACCAAAAACTTTCTATGGACTTTTTCAGTCAACTTAAAAAGTTACAATACACGCATTTATTTCATATCACTTTACTTATATACCTTAATCGAACTATATTACATAATACGCCACCACAATTAAACAATATAACTGATAATAATATAAGATTATGGAAATGAAATAAAAACACAACGTCACTGATGTAAGTTGGCGGGAAAAGTCCCGTGTGTAATAAACTCTTACAATTTTTTTTCTCCGTTTTTATGAAAGGAAGATAAAAAAGGAAATGATATCACCTCATAGTAAGTAATCACCGCCGCTCATTAACATCTATACACACATCTATACATCTAAGTTTACTATAATATTTTTTTCTTGGGATATGAAGGCAAACGAGCAGTCATGTCACCTGATGTAAAGCAATCAACGCCGCCCATAAACATACAAAGCGCCATAGACAGTGCGGAAGCGTTGCCGACCTTTAAGGAAAGTGTCATTATGGAAGGGGGAAGGTGTTGGTTCTCCGAAAGTCAGCCGCTCACCTTACGAAGCGCGGTTGCTAAGCTACCACTCAGACGCCGGTTTTCCGCGGGAGTGCGGTACTTTCTTGGGCGTTTCATGCTACGGGCAAATATTATGCCATTCTTGACAAAGTATTCGTCTGCAGCATGGCTTTACCACTAGTTACACTAACAAGTTAAATAAGTCAACTAATAAGTTGGAATGTGAATAATAGGATATGATATAATAGGAATGTGAAGAAGGATTTAATGGGTGGTGTAGGAGAAAGTAAAGGAATCGGAGAGGAATAGGGCGGTCAAACCCCTGCGCTTATCGTATGCGGTAACACTGTAAAAAGTAACCAGTTGACGTCGATCTTCTCCGGTCGAGCCGGGCCATTTGTGCAGATTTCCGCCGTTTAGAACAGTGCGTGATACCATTTCTTTGTCCATACACACGTGTTATAATTTAAACTCTAGTTAGTTAAAGGCAGGTGTTACGCTTCGTACGAAACCGAGTCACGTTAATGGATTTGTAGCCTAAGTAATTAACAACAAGTCTCTGCTTGTTGTTAATTACTCGCTATGCGAATCTAATTAATGTTATTAGTTTCAAGTGGTGATAAATAGAAAGATGTGTGAGATATGTTCTTTATTGTACATCGAAAACAAAGTTATACAATTATTAATTTTAATATTGTTTATATCGACGACAGAAAATGTATGCACATGAATGATACACCATTGAATGAATCTATACACCATTAGAATCAGAAAAAACTATGTGAACAGTCAGAAGCTTTACTTAGCTAAGATCCGCGACAAGCAAAACAATAACAGAAAATTAATAATGTGTGTTTTACTGCTGGATGAAGTGGATTTATTTGGAACTTAAACCAAAAACTTAGCGAAAATCGTAGACTCTATGGAACTCTACTTTTCGGTTGTCTTCCGTAGAGTCTACTATACCTGAAGATGCCTCGTGTTGGGGCGAAACACGTGTAGTTTACAAGGTGAAAAAGTGATAGATGTGTGTTTGGTGTTGTGTATAGTGGTTAGTGGGTGGAGAGTTGATGATCGATTTTTGGTAAGTTTTTTGTTTAAGTTCCAAATAAATCCACTTCATCCAGCAGTAAAACACACATTATTAATTTTCTGTTATTGTTTTGCTTGTCGCGGATCTTAGCTAAGTAAAACTTTTGAATGTCCACATAGTGATGGTTTTCTGCAAAGTAACGCCTGGCTCCATTAATAATCAACCGCGTCTCATGGTCTCGGTCATTTTTTAATTCTTTTAAATAAGTAGAAAAAGCACTGAGACGGAGACGGATAAAGGAAGGACTGATCTCGAATATTCTTCTCGAAGAATTTACATAGCCTAACTTTAAAGTATAACTTCATAAAAACTGTTTAAGAAAAGTTAAGTGTGATATCGTTTAAAACGTTATCGACTGAAAAGTTTTGTGCGTCTTTTTGTTACAAAATATACATTCGAAGTAAAGAGTGAGAAAATAAGACACCAAAGCGAAAACGTGACTTCGAGTTTGTTAATCGTTTTGATATGTTGATTGTTAGAAATAGCTAACGCAATATAATTGTATACTGTATAAATGTGATGTTGTAGTGGTTAGGAAGTGGAGAGTTGCTGACGGTCGTTTTTCGGTTAGATTTAGTTTCACGGTTAAACACCTTATTATAGTTCTATTTTTGCTTGTCGCTGATCTTAGTTAAGTATAAATTCTGACTGTCCACAGTGGATTTATGTAATGTAATGGATTTCCAAAAAGTAACGCCTGACACCATTAATCCTCGCAATATAATTCAGCAAAAGATACAAAAATTCCCCTACTACACCACTCAACACAAGGAAAAGTTTCATCCTTACCATCTAGTCGAGTGGCGATCTCGTACAATGCGTGTTTTCTGTGACTTCTTTCCACGCACCACCACTCGGTAGAACCAGTTAGCTCCAACAATAATTGCGAATCAATACGACTTTAAAACCTTCAAAAAACAAGCCTACATATTATATTTTAAAAGGCTAGCAACGTTTCTGCAATGCTTATGGTATTTTGAATGTCTATGGGCGGCGTTGATAGCACTCCATCAGACGAAACTCTTGCTCATAACCCATAAAAAACACTTTCATTTTTTATTAAGGGACTGTGTAAATTGTAACCCGGTTGAAAACAAGGAGCCAAGGTCAATTATCACC
Source organism: Baronia brevicornis (assembly GCA_031353405.1). NCBI lineage: Eukaryota > Metazoa > Arthropoda > Insecta > Lepidoptera > Papilionidae > Baronia > Baronia brevicornis. The sequence continues at coordinate 486,071 of JASFAT010001732.1, read as the reverse complement.
TTTCGCACACACAGGGCAAATCTTCCTACTGTAGATCTGCTTAGCCGTACTAATACGGTGACACACGGGATCTTTAGGGGGTTTTTATCTTCGTTGTAATTAAACTCTTCCAAATGAAATTGTTTATTAATGTATCACTGTATATTATATATCAATTATATACTTTAATAACATTTCAATATGACATTTTATATTTTATATTAATGAATTTCACTTTTCACTTTACATTTTATATTCAATCTCAATTTCTTATCCGAAAAGGTGACATATCTATCGAAAGACGTCAAACGAACTAATTTTATTGTTTTACTAAAACAATTTATTTCTTTTTTATTTTAAATTTTAAAAATACAAATGTAAAAAAGTCATATAATATAAAAGGTTTTAATATATTCAAATAAAAAGTTTTATTACATTAGTGATACATTTATCAATGTATCACTACACTACTCTACCTTTAGGGAACGTTACTTTCAGCAATTAACGTGTTAGGCTATATATCACTATATTAAAATGAAATTGTCATTTACGATTTTATATGACTTTTTTTGCTGCATCTATAAAATCTATTTTTTTTTCGAGCTATAAATCCACTTGCCCAAAATATTAGATATGACTAACATTACTCCTAACTAAAATGGATATTTTTAATTTCTGATACATTTCATGCCTTAGTTTCAAAGGAAATACAATTTCGATTAGGTTTCACATCACTCCTTGCCTATATTTTCCCCGATTTAAAAATCTAATTACTCATTTTTATCGTGTACTACGCGGTGAAAGAAATAAGTGAGTCTGTAGCAGAAAAATGTATATATGTACATACTAGGATATATAGGTAATCCTTATGTTTTTTAAACTTCAGTGATAGTGATTTTTTTAAATTTCCTATTTTAAAATGCCTTTAGTACCAATTCAAAAATTTTCCAAGCGCGGGAACAATTCTCCAAAGTTTCATCACAATCAGATGAATAGTTAAATAGCGTATACGGGACAGACAAACAAACATTCATTTTTATATTAAAGGTTCCGGCCCCATCATCTAGTACATTCACAGACTATTCTCTGAACAAGGTTAAATTACAGATGCTTGCTTTCAGTGTTGGAGTTTTAAAATGGTATCGCAGTAAAGTCGAGTATATGAAGTGCACTCACTCCACTATATTTTATTAAAAAATGAAACTCTTACTACGGACTGACAGAGAACGAACTGCTAAAACTGGTGGATACAGATCTTATATACATCAGATGAGCACTAAAATGGGATTTTTCAAAATGAGTGACCTAAGTTAAGTATTTAATACCAAATATATAATTAAAGTTTACGTGGAAATTCGTCATTTCTAACAGATATGGAAATCGATGATATCCTTCTATTTATATAACAAAGGCAATTTTTTCATCGTTTTTGGAGAATATGATCTAAAAAAGTAAAATAAATAAAGAAAATTTATGTGGTAAGTACATAATTTTCAATGCTAAAATAAAAAAAGATCATTAAAAAAATGACACAGATTAACCTGAAGATAAATGTACCAAACACAGAAATTGACAAGGGAGAGTTTGATTCAGAGATATTGAAAGAATCGTACGTAATAAAATATTGAAGTATTGACATTAAATAAATATTGTCAAATAAAGCAGAGATCCAGATAAAAGCTGAATAATTCTGAAACCGTACAGCTTAAAACCGATGCCAATGTAATCGGAAAATGCATATTCTCTCGGCTCAGGCACTTAGAGAGCATGAAAAAAGATCGCGTCATATCCGGTCTACCGCCTTAGGCGTCTTTGAAGCGAGGCAGTGATCGCCGATTTGAACGAGAAACCGCATAACGCCGTGACCATTGGCATGTTCTCGTATTGGAAGCCAAGAGCCGGATCGTTGAGCCCGGGATGTTGATAGAATAAAATAAACAGACGTGTATTTTTTTTCAAAAAAAGTTTTTTTATTAAATAGGTGAGAATAAAATAAACAGACTTTTTTTAATAAAATCAAATCAAATCCTTTAAAATAATATTATTAATTAATATTATATTATTATTATGAGGTAACTCACATTTTATGCTTTTTCTTGTAAATTAAATTTCTTTTGAATTTGCGAATATAAGTCACATTTTCATAATTCTAACTGAGAGAGTCTTAACGTCCCTGTCATCGCTTTAATACACTTTTAAGAATGTAAACCCTTTTTTCATGTCGATTTAAAAGGGTCCGCTTCAAAAAATGTTGAAGTGTTAAAGGAATGGTCGTTTTCTCCCGCTATCCCTTATCCGGATATAGCCGCCGGCGCGGGTATCAGAGAATTAAATACTTTTATTGCAAATTTTTTTCACTGGGAAAGCAAAGGATTAAAGTCTTTATAATCGTCAAGCAATACTTCATTCCGCAATATGACACATTACATTACATTTTCCTTATATGACGCAATTTTATATAAATTTCGACAGCTTTCTTACTCCAATTTACTTAGATTATCAAAAATAATTTAAATAAAAACAAACTATTACAACCATTCTAACGCAATTTATCATAGTATAGTTTATTGCTTGTTTGAGTGTTCCCTTTTTTTTAACAGCCCATATATTTCTCACTGCTGGCACGGGCCTCTCCATTTCTGGAGGATCGGACGTTAACCCACCACGCTTGTCCAATGCGGATTTGTGGGGTTACCAGACTCGGAATAAACTCGGATTTGTAATCCATACATATACTTATTTCGATGCGGGGATCGAAACTGCGACTATTGACTCGATGGCGGAAGGCCCCGCCACTGAGCCAATTGGTCGTCACTGAGGCAATTGGTCGAGTGTTACACTTGTAGTAAAAGAATTTAAAAATATAAATGTAAATTAGAAACTCGCCTTCCTGATAAAACAAATGATGACTCAGAGAAGTGTGGGCTCTAATGCTCCTATCTTCACGTGGATTTATACAGATTAGGCATCTACACGATAAGAACAAAAGAATTTTACTTTATCGGGATAAAAAAATGTTAAGTATGATCCTAAGTATCTTCATTTGTAATATATATAAATTCAATGACGTTAATAGAAACTCAGAAAGAAAAGCAGCTTTAATACACAAGCTTGATAAATAAAGCCAACTTTATACATAAAAGCAGTCCCCGCCAGTCAGTCAACCTTTAGGCAAAGCATGGGAAATTGTTTGAAATGCGATTAAGAAAAATAAATAAGAAGTAAATTATTAATAAAAATAAAGAAAGTAAGTAAATTGTTGAAAGAAAATATAATATTTGACTACGAATAATATATTATTTAATAAATATCACATAAGTAAATAATATATAAATATGATTATTCACATTATAAATATTTCGTTCAATTTTGATCGAAAATCGCCAATCTTGTTTTTTACTATAAAATATATATTCAATTTATATTTAATAGTAAACAAAAGTATATATTTGTTTAGTATAATATAAAAATATACTTTGATAATTGATGACAACAAAGATTTTATATTTAAATGAAATTCATGAAGACTTCTGGAATTATTATGATTTTTAAAACATCTATTATATAGTAATAGTAGTATCTAGTATCTGACAAATTTTCATAACCTCATGAAGATTTTTATATTTATTTACAAAGTCATGTAAGCAATATACGTTTCGGATGATACTATAATGGAATTTTATTTGGAAAATTTTATTTTGAACATTCAATATCTTTATCGTTTTGTCTTCCCATGTTATAGATTTTGTTGTACAACATAATAGAAATAGCCATAACACTAAAAGCAGTCAATGCGCAAATAATATTAAATCAATTATATTTGTAGATAAATATAATTGAATATCTCTGAATCTCCATATGTAGTAAAAATAATTAACAATTTTACGGTCTGCATTAATGAAACGAAAGGAAATTTTATTTTATATTGTAAATTCTGTATGAAATAAACATATCGCTTTACATTCATTTTCTATATGGAACAAATAATGTTTTAAAAATAAGTTTAAATAAAATCCAATTATAATTCATATTTTTGTAATAAATAATATTTTTTTAATTTTTGGACTTACCTCGCAGTAGAATTTATTTCCATTCTTTTTCTAATTCAAACTTATTCAAGTATATTGCACTGCATTATCATAGTTCCTTAAGTAAGTATTTTGTAAGTCTATAATCATGTGCTTTATTCAGTGTAATGCCGTTCACACTGAGATAAAGTAATGTAGTCACTCATCTTCACTTACTGTCAGGAATCTGTCAACAACTCTCTCTAAATATATGAAATGACGATGCGATTTATAGTTGTTTCCTGTTTATACATTCTGATTCGTGTCACTGTTCTAAAGCTTGAATATTTTAAAACTTATATCCTTTCAACAATTAACACAATCACCAAATATTTATAAGATTTATAGCCTAAATCAGAGGATGCAGGAAATCGCGAGCCGGCCTCTCTCCGCCATCTTCACGGAGAAATCGCGCTTGCGCGGATCTTTTTCTCCCGCTGACATGCGCTCTCAATAAATATTAAGTGAAAGAGTAAATAAATCTGCAAATGATTTCGTAGTCGTCATATGCTTTACAAAACAAAATTTCCATAATTATTCATGGAAGTATGTATGAATCTGTATTATTACTCCTTTGTTAATCAGGCATATAAATAAGAATCGAGCGTGTCTGTGATTTAGCTGTTTATTTTGCTAAGCTTATCTGCTTATATTTACAGTAGCACGACATGAAACCCGTTTATAACATATTTTTATTATTTGTAAGTACTGCGCTTACGATCTAAGGTCATGGGTTCGATATTATCATTAGACTATTAATGTGGCCTTATTCTCCTAGCACAAGCACTATGAGCTTAATTGGAATGATAACAAAAATTATAGTAATATCAAAAAATTGCTAGTCTTGTTTATAAAAAATGACTTTTATAACACTAGTAATATTATTCTACAACTATAGTGTAAAACCTTTTATTATTATTTTTATTATAAAAAACAAAATGTTATGGTGGTTTTTGTAGGTCCAATAGATTTATTTATTAAGTATTTTCAATTTCAAATGCACTCTATGATTTTAACCAAGTTAGTAACATTCTACTATGAATATAATTACAAGAACGTTGTTACAAAAAGTTTTAATGTAGCAATATTGCAGTATTACTCAAATAATAACATTTTCATGGAGTCAACATAGCTCTCCGGATGTTATCTTTAAAAACAGTTTCATTTGAAATGACACTGCTTAAAAGCTGGCAACACTGCTGCACTGCCTATGGCACTACGGATATCTATGGACGGCGTTGATTGCTTTCCATCAGGTGACACGCCTGCTCGTTTGCTGACCATTAACGGGCCTCCAGAAATCAGCCGCTCACCGTACGCAGCGCGGTAGCTAAGCTACCACTCAGACGCCGGTTTTCTGCGGGTGTGTGGTACTTCCCCGGGGTAAATCTAAAATTAATACCGATTAATTAATATATCTCATAAAATTGTATATATAATAGACAATATAAATTGTATATATAATAAAAATTTTTAAAACTTTTAATGTGAATAGAACAACAGCTGTCAAAAACTTAAAAAAAAAAATTGCAAACACATTAAAATAAGCTCTACTATAAGCTAACTTGTGTATCGTTTGTGCTATATTTTTTGTTTAATAGACCCCTTTCTATTAAACAAAAAATATAGCACAAACGAGACACAAGTTTGGAAATCTTTGATATAAACGAACACTACCCACTGTAGCATTGACAAAAGCACTTTTATGCCTACAAGTAAATCTCCATGTGATACTTAACACGTTCGCCCAGCATCCCTCCACTCAGGCGTCCTTAAAACCCCCTTTGTAACTGATCGGTTAGTTTCATTTCAAGCAAATTACGTACAACTCTAAAAAGTAACAAAGCATTTTTTATTTTACGTTTAGATAATTATTTTTAAAACCCACAACAATCTCAAATAATGACGTTAATTAACTTCTGCCTACTTGAATTAACAATGCTGAGTTATTTTTAATTTATTAATTGTTGTTTGCGACAATCTGCCGATGCCGTATTATCAGTTATTTCGGACACATTATCTGCAGCAAAGATGAAAACTTGGAGAAATTGATAGTCTGTGTACGAAACGTTGAAGGTATAAGATCCAGTGGTAGATCCCTGATGAGATAGTCCGACGAACTGAAACAGAATAAGTCCTCCAGGTTGGTGGAAGTGGTCTGATTGGTTACCGACAGAATCAAATAAAAGAGCCTAGTAAACCGCTGGGTAAAGTCTAATTATCGCGATCTTCAGTCATAAAAGATAGACCAGAGACAGAGAATTGTCGTTTAAATACATGTACCTACTATTAAAACTATGTGTAGTTGATAAATTGCAGACCGAGCAAGATTTATATGGCATTAATTTGTATCACGTGCTGTCTCAAATACTGATATCATCACATGAACCTAATTACATCCAATTAGATGCGCATAGCATGTAATTAACAATCAAGTCCCGAAGGATATATATGTATATGTACAATAAAACCACTAGCTTGTTATCCATTTAAAAGATATATATATATATATATTTGTATGTATATACATATATATATGTATATATATATATATATATATATATATATATATATATATATATATACATACATATATATATATATATATATATATATATATATATATATATATATATATATATATATATATATATACGTACAGTTGTTACAGTCCACTGGCTCCCTCAAAATGGGGATGGAAATGTTTCTAATTCCCACGCTAGAGGGGTGGATTGAGAACCACAAATTACTTTGTATCCTCAGGTAGATGCTGTTACTCATCTGTTGGTAAATACCCACATCGTAGCCCCATTTGACACACAGGGAAACCACAAGACAATTTATTTATATTTGTTAGTTAGACAATTTATTTATTTATGTATAATGTTTAAGGGAATAATTTTTTTAATTTATTTCATTTTTTCTTCTATACGTTCATATTTATTTCCATTTCTTCATTCAATTTCTTATTTTGTGGTTAAAATAGGAATTGCTTTCGTAGAGAATAAGTATCACCATATTATATAATAACACCATATTATATAAGTAAATAAAACTGAAAATTAAATATCATAAGGTGATTTAAAAAGGTATTGAAACCTGTATATTATTATTTTTATACAAAATAACCTTTAATTTCTCTATAGTCTTCAATGCACTCTATGTCATGATTCAACAAACAACGTTTAATCAGTTTCAAGGTACTAGCATGCGAAATGAGTGCCAAATTCATTTCAGGTCGGTTAATTTCAAACTTGTAACAACAAAGTGTAAATTGTTTCCTGAATATTAATTAAATTAGAGTAAACGAAAGCGTGTGGGAGCAAACCACTTGCATAGAAACCTGTCCGTTCAAATTTATATTACATTCCATTCATATCATATTACACACAAGAGGCTTCTTTTTTATGTAATACCACCAGAGACACCCTCTTTCCGCAACTAAACGTAATAACGAACCAACTAACTAACTTTCATATGTTTATATTTGTATGGTTTTATATAGTATGTATTGTTATATATATTATTATTATATTTTGTTGTTGTACACTTATTTCTATCCTCACAGCTTATCTTATCTCTCTTTCACTCCGGGGTTTGCTGGAAGAAAACTCAATTTTGAGTTAAGCTCGCCCTTGTACGTCTCCTTTCCTTTTAATTCTTGTATGTCGTTTTTTGTGTACAATAAAGTATTAAATAAAAAAAGAAACTTTATTGGCGCAGTGACCCAAAATGGATCTTGGCCTCCGAACAGATCTTACGCCACCATGCCCCGTCCTGCGCCACCTCCTGCCAGTTACAGACTTGAAGGTTGCGCAAGTCATCTTCGATCATGTCTCTCCAGCGGTACCTGGGCGCCTTACAGGGCGGCATCCAGTTGGGTGATCCACATACGCTCTCTTGACTGCGCAATCCTCCCACATCGTCTCAACGTGGCCCAGCCAACGAAGTCGATGAGCGTTAGTCACTCCTATTACATTGGGTTGGGCCACCAGATGCTCGATTTCGCCATTTTTTCGATTTCGCCGACTGCCTTCATCACTTTTGGTTAGGCAAAGTAAGTAACGAACGGACGTGTCTTATTTACCTGTCGGTCTCAAGGCTGACAATGCATATGTGACTTCATTGGCGTTCCGGATATCTATGGGCGGCGTTGAACAATTACCGCCAGGTGACCCGCATGTTCGTTTGCCTGCTCTGCCTTAAAAAAAAATAACCCTAGGGTAGGGGTTATTTTTTTTTAATTTTAATGTCCGTACTAAAATAGTACTACTATCTAATTGATCATAAATATGAATCAAGAGATGAAAGAATCAAATAATGAAAAAGAGAAATGAATCAAAGAATGAAAAACAAAATGAGAATATTTTTTTAAAACCATTGCATTATTTCATAGACGGCAGTCATTACTGCTGCCTATGAAATAATCCATTGCAATACTTATACTTAAGTCGAAATGATCTGACCATGTCGTGAGACTAAGAGACCAGGGTTTGACTGTGAGAACGACGGAGAAAGACATTAAGACATGAGAAGAAGAAATTAGAATAGTAGCCGGCACGCTGTGTATCTAAATCCGTTAGAAAAGGCAGCTGCATTTATCATTTATAGCCAATTATCAGGCTAGATGGCGCATCTTAAGGGAGACCCGCGTCCAACATTAGACGTCATTAGTGTAGGAAAAATTGTATGTATTCATGTAATCATTTTAACATGCTACATGCTTGTGGAATTTTTCTTCAATGCACAGATACATTAAAGAAAAAATTAGAAAAGTCAACATGAAGATTAGAAAGTCTTCCATATAATTATCGTTCCATATAAAATATTCCTTAAAGATATAATAAAAAATAACTAAAATTTCTCCAATTGGTCATGGAAAATGTTATTGGGAATTCTGAAAATATCCGCGGAAAATGCTCAGTAAAGTTAAGCTATCAAATTTAATAATTTTATCCTTCCACGGAAAAAGAAATAATATTTTTACGAAGTTCATAATCGTGTTTTCACGACGGTCTGAACTAACATTCCCTTTCAAATAAAGTTACGCCGTTTCCTCTTTTTATCTTTAATTTTTTAAGAAATATTTTCTCTTTTAACAAATAAATTTTGATTACGTACTTCAACGTGTATTGAATATTACTTTTCAATATATGTATATTTAAAGTTTAAGCAAAATATCAGAAGGTTTACGCATGAGGTTTGATAAAATATGATACTTGTGAGCGCAACCTGAAAAAGTTTTTTATAAGCACACAGATAGAAGTACAGGTATAAAATACATATGTATATATAATGATATGGAATATAAATTTAACTCTTGAGTATATATAATCGTATTATTTGTGCTCAGAACATTTATCTTTGTTAACTATATAAATTATCCACATAAAAAAATGTTTTGAAAAAACAAAGAAATTATTTATGATAAGTGTTTTATGAACTAACAAAGATGGCAAATCATTTAATTGGCAACTAATAAGCTTCATTGTACTAAAGTGACTAACATTTCAAGACTAGAAGAGTGAAGATTTCATGGGTAGGCTTACGCGATCTGAAACGCAAATTAAAATTTGAATGAACTATCTCGTATAATCAAATTCAATTATTATAATCACGACGTGATCTTATTGAAAAGTGCATATAATATGTTTGGGCCCCTGTTGTATAATTTAAGTGCATGAATTTCTTGATTTCTCTTAAAAAATTGTTCTATACAATTCCAATAGAATATATTTTTTAACGAAATCGATTTTATCTGGAAAGGATAAAACAAGGTTAGTAAAAAGCCAGCATGTCCAACTGTCGCATAAGGGGCACTTTTTAGAAACACCAGATATTTATTCGATTCACAAACGACCGCACGGCCTTCTATCAACTACCCCAAACATTTACTCGGTCCTTGTCACCTACGGCAACATTTTTAATCATAATATTTCTCTTGAGACGACGATTTTTCTTATAGGAAAGCGATTCAGGCCATGTAGGAATCAGGCGATTGGGTTGATCATTTTTAACCGAATCGCCTGATGGAAAATGATCAACGCTACCCATAAAAACCTGCAACACTAGAAACATGGCAGTAGCGTTGTGGATCATAAAGAAATGGCTTTTTTTTCAAAATTCCAATGTCCTACTACTGGTTCGAAAATACTACTGATGATCTGATTCTCCAAAGTGGTGATGTGTGGAAAAAAGTTAAAAAAATATTATTTAATACTAAAATAACTTTATCTAAACATTATATACCATTTCAACGGAACATTTTGTAAAATTTTCAGCTTTCACTTACTAATTTAAATTATTTATATTAGGTTAATTTACCAATAAATTACATACATAGCAAATTTAATTTTTTTCATAGTTTTAACCACTGCTACAATTGAGATTTTATCTTAATAAATATAGTATTGTTGGACGACCCTGCCACATGTAACGATGATCATCCGCTTTGGACATCGCCATCTGTCCAAAGCGGATGACAGAAACTGGATGCGTGTACCCGTTAATCGAGCTAGGTAGCTAGGTGGTGCACCGTAAGGGAGGCCTATTTCCAGCAGTAAACAGACTTAGTCTACCGTAAATAATAACGATGATGATACAATTAGATTTTTGTGCGCAGATATCATCATCAATAGTCTGCGGCAGTCCACTGCTGGATATAGGCCTCCCCCATGAAACGCCACGTAGCCCGATCTTCGGCTTCACGCAACCAGTTTCTGCGCAGATCGTCGCACCATCTAGCCGGGGGGCGTCTCACACTACATTTACCGATACGCGGTCTCTACTCCAGCACTCGTTTGCTCCAACGATTATCGGATCTCCGTCAAACGTGACCAGCCCATTGCCAATTTAGTTTGCTAATTCGAAAGGCTATGTCGGTGATTTTAGTTCTCTGGCGGATTTGTTCATTCAGGATCATATCTACCAGAGAAACTCCGAGCGTAGCTCTCTCCACAGCTTTCTGAGCGACTCTGAGCTTGTGAAGCAGACGGACTGTCAACGTCCACCTTTTGGCGCTGTAGGAGAGTACAGACACACTGGTGGCAGATATACAATATATAATTTTATTTTAATTAATATAAATTTATAGTTCTAAAATTCGATGACAATAACCTAATTAACATGCCAATAGGGAACCACATCGTTGCTGTTGTGCTCCAGTCAGTAGACACGACACTATTTGTTCTGTTACGGAACAAGTACTTGCGTTGCCTAAACAAATACTGCTGGGTGCGAAAGGACTTCGAGTCTACGCTCAAATGGAAATTTTTTTTAAATCTCAAAATGGTTTATTCTATTTCTTTCGGAATTAACTTATCACAACCTTATCTTTTTTTATGCGATAAGACATTCCACTTCGCCCATAGAAATCCACAACCGGTAAACATATATATATATATATATATATATATATATATATATATATATATATATATATATATATATATATATATATATATATATATATATATATATATATATATATATATATATATATATATATATATATATATATATATATATTCAACATTATTCTACATAATTTAAACGACCAAATGGCCCTGTCTTTCTCAATAGTCGAACCGAAGAATCGAACCCACAACCGCGGAACATAAGCGACAATCCTTAGCAGCTGAGCTATTACTGAGCCGATTTGCCTTCAACACGCGCGGTGAGTCTATTTCTCCAAAAATGGGGAGCCCATGCATAGCAGCGGGATATGAGCTGTATATAATATAGCTTACAGCAAATCCGCCTTTCAAATATACATTAATAATAAATCAATTAATTATGTTTATACATATTTTTTCGGCAAAATGTGTTCTTTCACCGTCGTACACGAGCTATACATTCCGCTTGAATTGTACGCAGCTTACGGCGACTTGCAAGTACTTCGGAATTCCCACGCTTCAGGGCTTAACATTCAAAACGTTTTCGAGAGCGTTGGACTCGAAATAAAACGTTGTCCGCGTTTGTAAAATAAGAACATTTATTGAACTTTATAAAACTCTAGTGGTGTACTTCTGTTCTGCCAATGTTTTTGTGTATTACCGTTATAATGCCTATATTAATATTGAAAAAATTAAGGAACACACAACAGAAGATTTTATTCGTACGGACTCAGATACCCAGAAGATGACATGGTGAAACATGCCCTAGACAGTCAATAGTCATGGATTCGATTCCCGCATCGGGATAAATAATTCTGTGGCCTACAGCAACATATAATTCCTGGTTTGGGTGCCCACCCCATACCCTTTGGACAAACGCGGTGAGTTGATATTGCTCTGGAAATAGGGGAGCTCCGTACTTAGTAGCGAGGCATATGTACATGCACTATAAAAAAAGAAACACGAAATGATCGAATAAAAACTTTTTTTCACGACTTATTATAAAAACAATAAATAAACAAAAATATAATATAAAAATATATGTGATCTAAACGTCTTAGATAAGTCCTTATATCTACAGCGAAAATTGTGGGACTTTTGAGTAATTTTTCATTGTGATATTTCATCTCCACTATTGGAATAAGCGACGATCCTGTACAGGGCGTAACCAAAACTTCTTTATACGCAGCACCATGCTATATATCAGCTACCTTCAGCTGTTACTCCGAACTGACGCGACACGTCAGAACTTTCAAAAACCAGTCTCCGTATTTCTCAAAACGGACAATACTTGTGCTTATGGTATTGTAGATATCTATGGGCAACATTGATTACTTTCCATCAGGCGACACGCTTGAATTTATTTATTTTTTCACAAAAAAAAATGTAATTCAAGTAATTGTACGTGTTGCATTTGAAACTAAATTTTCATTCCGCTGTCAGAAAGGATAGAAGTTGTCCGCTGTTGAAAGTATTTGAGATCCCGGACCGTTTGGGTTGTTAGAATGAGGGACCACCGTTAACTTTATGAAACTCGCTTGCGGTCGGGTGCGGATCCAACAAATAGGGGTAACCATTTTAATTAATAAACTTATTTTCTTCGCAAATTACTATTCACATTACACGTATGCTTATATAAAAATATAAAAAAAACTATTAAATATACTCAGAAAACTTAAAAGTATATTTGACCAAGTTTTTCTTTTCAAAACAACCTGAGCCTTGAAATTGAAAATTCAGGAACGTTAGGGACTGTAAATTTCAATAAACTGTATTCACAAAATGACCGTTAGTTTCATTACTGAAAGTCATCCTTTCTTACTCATTTAGTGTAAAAAATGTATGAAGTATACCCAGTTATATACGCCTATATATATATATATATATATATATATATATATATATATATATATATATATATATATATATATATATATATATATATATATATATATATATATATATATGTGTGTGTATGTGTATGTGTATATATATATATCATTTATTTTCTAGCATATATTAAATATTTAATTAATTTATCTTCTTCCGCTATTTTCATAATAGCAGGCAAATTTTTATAATTAGTATTTATTATTAATATTAAGCGATAAAATTATTAGTATTAAGCTACAAGATAATTATAACATATCAAGAAAAGCTTTTGCCTACCAAATATTGACACATTCCCAACGTCTCTAAAAGAGCATTCAGTATTTTTACAGATTCAATAAAACATAGCAATAGAATTAAAAATTAAGCTTTATATTTTATTCGGAAAATTGAAGTAAACAGAGATCTTAATGAGGCGCTGTCCGGATTTAATTAATTCAGCTTCTTTGTATTTTCCTTGTATTTAAATGACTTCCCCTCTGGCCGAGGAGGAAACTTAACAAAGTTCAAAAACTTCGTGAAATGTTGTCATGAAGATAATTAACTGCAGGACATTTTTTAAAAAGGTATAACAGGCCTTAAATAAACAATGGACATCCAGGAATCCAAAAACTAAATTTAAAAAGAAAAATTATTCCAAAAAAATTATTATAGTTTCGACAACAATTGAACCCACAACATTATATATAGGTGTTCATTTTCTCGTACTAAAAAAATACCTACTAGGATAAAGTTCACTTTTTATTTCAAAAACTTTTTTAACTATATTATTTGAATTATAAATCTATTCATAAAAATAAAGATGTCCCAATGTCGAACTTAATAGCTCGAACATATGACGTAAAATTAAGGGATTAATGACCTCTTAAACACCAAGTGTCAATGAACACATAATGTAGTTCATTATCACGTGCCCAAGTAACATTTGTAATAATATGTATAATTTAGTAAGAAAAAAAAATATGGTAAAAATATATTTTTTAAAATAACCGATTTAGCTTTTAGGATAAACTAAAATACGAAGACAGCCTATATATAATGAGTACATGCTTATCAGTCTTTTACTCATGACACAAGTAATCCACATGTGGTTCTTTGCTCTCATGGCGTTTATTTTAAACAATTTTTTCTCCATAATTTAGTTTCCTGTTTTAACTCACTTGCATTGTAGGCAGATTCGCTTCGTTACGTAATTAGATTTCCCAATGACTCGTTTTAGTAATATTCAAATAAATTATTCATTTGAGACTCCGCTCTGCAGTCGCTTCTTACTTCAGTTTTCAAATTTCCTCCAAGTTTTCGTCGAGGTATTTGTTTGATTAACATTTTATCGAACATTTCAACATTTTAATAGATATTGTTATTTTTTATAGAAACGATAGGTGAACGAACAAGCGTGACACTTGACGATAAAAAACCAACGCCACGCATGTTCATGAATATCTTACAGACACTTTCCATCTCAGAATGATGGAAAGTGCCTGTAAGATATTCAATTCTTTTTATGGATTAGAAAGGCTTGATGGAAAGCAACCAACACCGCCCATACACATCCGCAGCGCCATAGGCAATGCGGAAGCATTGCTGACCTTTAAGAAAAGTGAGGAAGAGGGAGGGGGAGGGGGGAGGGTGTTGGGCCTCCGGAACTCGGCCGCTCACCGTACGAATCGCGGTGGCTCACCACTCAGACGCCGGATTTCTGCGGGAGTGTGGTACTTCCCGGGCGAGCCGGCCCATTCATGCTACACACAAATATTATGCGATTCTTGATAAGGTAAGATGGCTCTACCACTATTACTATTATGTGATAATGGGAAGGAAAGAAGAAAGAGGTAAAAAGGGGAAAAAATAAAAGATGAGCCACCGGTACTCCACACACTACAAAATGCCACCACTTAACACTATAAATACTATTATTGTTTCTTCTGGTTAAAAATTTCTAGTTTAAAAGTCTGTCTAGTTTAAATGTAATATGAAATAAATAAGATTATCTATCCGTATTTTGTTTGTAACAAATTCTTGAAACAACCACAAACTCAAATAAACTGCGCCGTCTACTTACAGGAAAATAATGCGTGCTGGTACCAGTAAGTCCCTTGTATAATAAATAAAGGTTTAAAAAGATAGTTAACATCATGGTTTCCAGCGATATAGAGGACTTTAAACCTTGGAGAACGATTGCCCGAAATAGTTGTGCTTATGTTCAAACGGTTGTAAGCATTGTGCGGAATACAACCCTTGTTACGACAATGTAAATATCTATTAATTTAATTCTAGAAGTTGTCGTTTTCTTTATTTAATATTTTGAGAATAGATCGATAGATAAAACTCTTGTTTTAGACGTATTCTGCAGATACAAAAATAAATTTATTTTAAAAATAAATAATAAAAAATAACAATATGACTTAAAAACCATATTTATTTGTTTTAAAATAAAATAAGCCTTTATTGCTGTCTACAATGAAATAAAATCAAAAATTTAAATCAGTTAAATATCGGTGTACAACTGTCAGCTTGCCCTTCAACAAAGATATCCTCCAAAGGCCGTATTTATTTATTCAGTTATGAATATAACCTAATTTATTAAGATAATATTACATCATTTATTAATTAAATTAATAAATATTACAAAAACAATACAATGTGCATCTGTGGAATGCAAAGGACATGACTTAGTCAAACTTCAGCTCAGCAAACAAAAGACAATTTATAAGGCAGATAAAAGGCAGAAGAGACTGCCA